>CAWUFW010021102.1:0-130762 GCA_963921515.1 Calotriton arnoldi | reverse complement strand
GGGGCAGATTTACAAGCCCCTGCGCCACCAGTACGTCACTTTTCGTGACGTACTGGTGGCGCAGAAGCTCCTCGATATTTACAAGGAGAGGAAAAGCCACCATGCGTGACTTTTCCTCTCCTTGTAAATACTCGTCCCTTCACACGCAGCACTTTGCGGTGAAGGGGCGTTCCATGGGTGTTGCTGTGGGTGTTCCCACGCAGCACCCATGGAACAAGACACATCTCCAGAATTACGAGAAACGTAACTCTGGAGATGCGTCTGAAGCTACGCCACCCTAGAGGTGGCGTAGCGAAGCGCACCGAGGAGAAATGTTTTCATTTCTCCTCGTTTCCTCTTTCAATGCGTGCTGCATTCTGCAGCACGCATTGAAAGAGGAAAAGCCTGTACTGATTGTTTTTGTGCAGAAAGGTGCCCCTTCCTGCACAGAAACAATCTCCACATGGCGCAGGCATCCTTGCACCATGGTGCAAGGGTGCCTGCGCCGGCGCTTGGCAGCTGTTTGTGCGCCAGCGCAGGGGAGTGCACAGGAATGCGACATATTCTTGTAAATATGTCGCATTCCTGTGCTCTGAAAGTGCCGCAGCGTGGCGCAGCCAAAGGGCTTGCAGCGCCACGCTGCGGCACTTTCTTGTAGATCTGCCCCTATGTGTTTTAGTATAGATGGCAGCAAAGACTGAGCCCCAAGTGGTGCAGTCTTCCAGTTGTGGTGTGATCCCCATCGGTAAACTGATTGTTAGGATTCTGTGCTTCTCATGCGGGCTAGTATTTGGAAATACTGCTTCGATTTGAGTAATTTTTTGAGCTATCCAAAACGGAATTTGCTCACATTTTGTGGGCATTTTACCCATGACTGAATTGAGAGTCTGTGGTGTAATTTTTAGTGTATTCCCCTGTTGGGGAGTTGGATTTGGATATGTCAATGGTGGTCGGACTGTAAAAGTCTGCATGACATATTGGACTAATTGTCTGTAAATTTTTATTAACTCTTTTATTTGAGTATGTAATTCCTCATCTGTCATTATATCTAGTTCAGGATGAGGTGTGTAGCCGGCTAAAATCGGCCATGTTGCTCCTGGTCTACCTAGTGGACCGAGCCTTGTAATGTTTTTGTGATGTTTTAGGGCGCCTTTAAACCAGAGCTGATGCTCCTGGTATGTTAATGGAATTTCAATATCCTCGAAAGGAATGTATTCCTCTGGTAGATCATCTTCTTTGTAGAAGTGAAATGTTTGTGATGTTGGATTGCATTCCGGAAGTAGTACCCATGAATAGAATACCTCTGTCTGAAATGATTCATGTGCCTCTATCACGAAAACTGCTCTACCTCCTCTTGGCGATAGGCCGTGTTTTATAAGTTTTAGAGTTATGGCTCTTCTTAAGTTTTGAGGGATGTTTATAACACCCTCCTCGGTTTCATTTAAACCTGTAAGGTTAAAAAGTGCTGCTTGGGCTTGATCAGCCGCAGCTCCACCGTTTCCGGTTTCATTGTCACCGTCTGGCATTTTTGTTGTTTGAAAAATGTAGAAACAAGTTTCAAGGGAACAAAGATAAGGTGCACAATATTGTGGAACACTGTATCCTTCAACGTTGAGTAAACCAAACAGCTAATATATAGGGTGCTTCCCTATGTAGCCTTGGTGGATACCTAACCCTACCCACTCCAGACGTCTTTTGGAGTATATGGGTAGGGGTCTCTGAGAGAAAATAGCACGGCTGAGTTACTCAGTATCTAACGTTGAATTACTGCCTAACCAAACCGTTGGGCGCCATGTAGTGTAGCTCCTATTTCCCTAATAGGCTCTGCGCATTGGAATAATATATCCTATAGGTTTGACATAGGACTGAGGTCAGTATGTCCCTATCGAGTATATTAAACTTAATTACTTGTGCCAGCTAGCTCAGAGGCCACTAGAAACTCCTTGACAACAAGAAGGGAGTAGTTTCTGGCAGCCGCAAGACATGACCAATATGTTTCCCTTTTAGAATCAGAACGTGTCCCAGAGTCGTGGAAACACTAGATAACTATTTCACTCAGCTCAGTCGTGCATGCTTAGTTTTCCTCAGAGTTACACAGAAATAATAGGCGAGTGTTTTCAATAAAAGATTTATTGAACAGTCTTGTTTCTGTTGTAAGTATAATGTGCTGTTACGATCACAAGACAGTATGCGAGATAAATAATGTACAGGGTGAGCAGTAGAAATAAATAATACTGCGATAGCATTATCTTATAGTACAAATGCTGTTACATAAATAACACAGACTAAAAATGTGAGTACTCATACGATGCGGTGCTAAGCTAGTTCTACCCCAATGTACCTAACCTAACCTAGGTGTAGGACGAGGTATGAAGTAGGTGAAGTATTCCTTACTATGGTATACTAAGAGTATGTTTAAGCCTAGTATGCCTAGTATGCCAAGAGTCCCTCTAGGTTCTTATCAGCTCCATACCTGAAGAATGAGAGAGGTTGGAATCTCTTTGCCAGACTCGAACTCCAACACCCCGCAAGGGAAGTCAGATCACTGGAAGCTGGAAGCTGGGCTCTCTGCGTGCAGGGAATGGCAGCGTCTTCTCAGTGCGTCAGGCCGGGATACGGGCTCCTCTGAAGTTGAGGTCTCCTCTAGTTTACAAGGGCTAGGGAAGGTATATTTATACCTGAGAGTACCTTAGGAATGTTAGCATTGACGTGAGTTGGGTAGCGAAAGACGTCATGAATGAACCCCTAAGGAATAATGGTTCATGCATAATATATGAGGCCTTGAAGAAATCAATAGTCCTGGGCTAGGGAAACTCCCGCAGCCTAAGGGTCTGTTCTTCATGAACTCGTTGTGACGTTAGGGTGGGCGGATGTCAGAGACCATGCCTGTATTTGGAGTGCACGGTTTAATGCCTAAATAAGGCCTGGGATTCTATGCCTATATAAGGGCAGGGCGAATTGTGCCTATATAAGGACATGATATTTGGAAAGCCTGTTATGGACACCCTATGGAGAATACAACAGCCTGACATGGAAAGCCTGTCGGAAACTGACATGGTAGTCCCTACGGCAGAAGTGCCGTCCATGGGGATTACGTGTCAGTCTCCGACTGGCCGATGGGCTTTTTGAGCCTGTCGGAATCCAGCCGGAATGACCGGCCGGTTTCAGTTTCAACCGTCTGCATTGTGATGCGATGGTCAAAACTGAAACCGCAATGAGGCTCGGAAAGCCTCTGACCTGTGGTCAGAGGCTTTCTGACCCTCAAAGTAATGAGAGCCATAGTGTACAAGTGACATCATAACATCATAACATTCATAACAACGCTGCATTAGCTCCTACAATCCGTATGGGGTATTGCTGAGCACTCCCCACTCACCCTATTACTCCCCCTTTCCCCTTCTCCCCCCCTTTCTACATTTATTTGTTTTTTCATTCAGTTGGTTGCTACACATTGCGTACATCTTACTAGATGACGCAACCCCGGTACATGAATTCAGCCTTTTTCCTCATTCAACTATGCATAGATCTTGTAAAGGAAACAATCAAAGGTAAGGAATCATTATTCCTTATTGGTATAGGAAAAGTTTTGTATATATTTTTGGACTACTACATTGACTATCAATAACATGCTTCTGGGCATTAATATCAATTATCTACTCTTAGGTGACTTTGTTGCTCATACATGACTTTCGCCATCTGTGATATACTAAGTTGGGATGTAACATGCTATGGTTGTACTCTTATTATGATCTATTGTTTGTAACACAATGAATTCTATTGTACTGTATTGTGTATCATGTATGTCTCAAGGTCTATGCATCCTTGAACTATCTCATGATAATTTTAAATGCTAATAAAAAACTGTGGAACATATCAACAATAATATACCTCCATTAACATTGAGATGAAATGTCATCTATTCTATCAGTCAAACAATGCAGCAGAGTGACTTCAGTATTGTAGGTGTATTGTCTAACCGTGTACATAATCTTTGCATATGGCCAATGTCTGACTATGTGAATCAATTTACAGATGGTGTTGATTATCAATTTAGTTTATTCACACAGCAATGTTTAATAGCAAAGCCTATCTTTCCCTAGAGAGAAATCATCCCATAAAATTGTATGTCCAAATTGTACCCCATAATAAGAGTGCAAGTAAAGAAGATATATATCAATTTTATTTATTTAAAAAAAAAAACAATAACATCGACGGACAAGTTACTTACCTTGGGTAACGATGTATCTGGTAAAGACATAGTCTAGCTGCAGATTCCTTAACTTTGAATTTCCTCCAGGCGCCAGTCTGGATCTGGAGATTTTTCAGTAGTACCTCTGTGCGCCGGGGGATGGCGTTGCATGGCTCCGCCCTGACGTCGTCCACGGATATGACGTCAGTGGAGCCATATAAGTCCCTCCCGGCACGCTGACGTCAGTTTTCTACTGTGAAACTTTTCCACGCCAGAACGCGGAGTCAACACTAAAACTGAATGTGGGAACAGTGTTCCAAAAAAGATCAAAAAATCTTTGAAACAACAAAGATAAGAAACAACAAGTGAAGTGAAACATCAGCAATGGAGTGGAGAAGAAAATACTCAAGAATGATAGCAAAACAAGAGTGAGAGCAGAGTACTCACCCTAGAAAGAAACCCCATGTACCATACCCTCCTATGGATAAAACAGAAATGGAAATGAATGTTACGGTAAATCCCAACAATCCTGCCACAACAGTGACTGTTTAACAATGCACACTAAATCTCTTGACAGTAACAGAGTCAAAGAGAGGAAAGAAGAAGGATATGAAAAACCCCATACACTGGAGAACAACCAGGGTACAAAAGCGTGCATGCATATAGGTACCCACCACCCACATACGGGGAAGGAAGGTGAAGGCAACAGTCAACACAAAATAAGGTGTACTGACTTGGTCAAGGAGATTGAGTAGACCAGACACTCATTGAGACAGAGACCACTGGCATAAAGGCCTGTGGTGTAAGAACCCAACCTGAAAAGACCCTCGCATAGCGGGGAGGATGGGTGGGCATTAAGGAATCTGCGGCTAGACTATGGGCCCCATGCACCGAGCGAAAAACCGGTCGCAAACGGGCAGATTCGCAGAATCTGCCCCTTTGCAACCGGTATTTTAGCATTTGGGATGCATCATCCCAAATGCAAAAATCGCAATTTGAGAAATCGCAAAAATAGCCATTACTTAATTGCGATTGCATTTAGGGAATCGCAAATTGCGATTCCCTGAATGCAATGCATGATGAAATCGCAAATAGCAATTTCGCAAATAGGGGTCGCAAATTACCATCAATTTGAACTTGATGGTGATTTGCAAAAACTTTGAAAAATGCACTGAAGTGCATTTTTCAAAGTGCCATGTTGCACACACACATGCCCTTGGGGCATGTGTGTGCGCAACATGTGTTCACATTGCTATTTCAGGGGTGGAACAGGGTGTCCTTTTGGCACCCTTGCACCCTTGACATTGCATGCGCAATTTGCGAGTACCTATTGGGTACTCGCAAATTGCGCATGCAATTCCCATTCATCTTGGAATTAATTGGAAGGCATTCCTTAATTGCAATTCGCAATTTGAGAGTCGCAATTAAGGAATGTTTAGGAATCGCTATTTTTTTAGCGATTCCTACATGCATAGGCTTTTGCGATTCCTTAATTGCGATTCCTTAATAATCGCAATTAAGGAATCGCAAAAGCCTACCTTGATGCATGTGCCCCAAAGTCTCTACCAGATACATCGTTACCGAAGGTAAGTAACTTGTCCATCTGATAGAGAAATATAGCCGCACATTCATTAACTTAGAATTAGATACCAAAGCTATACCCAATTGGAGGAACGTCTTCGACTGAGTCCCACCAAGTTACAAAAAAGAACTAGTCCATCAACAATGAGTGACCAAAACAGGTGGGAGCAGCCAGGGCAAACATGGCTGTTAAGAGAAACAATGGTCTCTGCATAAAGCATCAGAAGTAATAAAACAATGGCAAGAACTCTCTGCCAGAGGACAGGACTGAACCCTTCACCCTTAAGAAAGGGACAAAGGAAAGGTAACTCAGCAAGAAAGGGCCAATGCACAATGGAAACATAAGCCATAAAGTTTTTTACAAGAAGAAGAACTAGGTACTGGATCCTAGGGATCCGCAAAGCCATTTCCCGAAGGAAAGGAAAACAGCATTAAAGACATATAATGCGGAAAAAATGAGCATCCACAACAGGGGATGCCATAAGATAGACATATGTAGATACTGAGGTACAAACCCCCCTGTATACATATACAAAACAATATATATTGATATATATACCCATATGTATACCTGTAGACTCTCGGTTCCACACCACACACAGGAGTACGCCAAACGAAGCATCGACAGCACACATGCGTCAATATAAAGATACAGAAACGTATCACCAGAGAGTCATACAGACCAAACCATTCACAGAATCAGTCTGGCCAAAGAATACCGGCAGGAGCCGGACATAGAAAACAGCTAGCTTTCATTATGAAAGACAGAGAGAGAGAGAGAAAACAGAGCTTGGGTCTAAAGAAACCCAAGATACTAGAACAAAAAATATATAGGGCTACATGTATCAAAATAGAAAATTGCGAATACCTAATTTCGAATTTCTGAGAATCGCAATTAGGTCATCGCAATTTACAATCAGTTTCATATAGTGATTCCAAATTGCTCTACCTCATTAATATTAATGAGGTAGATCGCAATTTGCGACCCCATAGGAATCGCTAAAGTCACGGGGATGGTGGTCTGCTGGGGTCAGCAGACCACCATGTCCATGATTGCTTTAAAATAAAGCAATCTTTTCTTTTGAAATGCAGCCTGTTTTCCTTAAAGGAAAATGGGATGCCTTTCAAAAACAAAAATGAAAAGTTTTCTTTTCATTTTTTAAGAGTAGGTAGTGGTCCGTGGGACCACTGCCTGCTCTTAAAAAATGCTGTTACAAACATTCACAAAGGGGAAGGGGTCCCTTGGGGACCCCTTCCCCTTTGTGAATGGGTTACCACCTACTTGAAGTAGGTGGTAAAATGCGAATATTTTGGGACTGCATTTCTGTCACAAAACATTCCTACATACTGATGCGATTCGGTATTAGGAAGGGACGCCCTAAACACGGCAAAAAAAAAAAATCGCTCAGGGTGCGCGAATCCTGCCGAAAAAAAAAACGAGCGCGGTCTCCCGCGCTTCGATTGTATTTGCCCCCGGGTGGCCCAAGTCCCGGGGGCATGGTGGGGGGATAATTTAATGTGTGGGGGCCTCAAAGGGCCCCTCAAGCCCGGGGACCGCCACCCCCGGGGCTTTTTAAATGGTGCGGGAGGGCTCTGAGCCCTCCCGCAGCCCCGGGGACCACCACCTCCCCGGGGCTTTTTTTTTATTAATTATGTATATGTGCTGCTGTGGTTATTGTGTTGTCCTCCCTCACAGATGCCATTCGGACCTGTTGTAACAACATTGTACTTTTATTGGGGCTCCATTGGGACTACACTTCATGCGTCCCTTGCTCTCTTTCTCTGTTTTAAAAAAATGAAAAAGAAAAAACAAAACAAGGGGAGACACAAGGTGCTATCGAGCTATTTACCGTTCGCAAACAGGCCGATTAGCAGAATCAGGCCATTTGCGATCGCTAAAAAGGCTTTTTACATGTATCAAAACCCATTTTACAATTCGGTAACCTGTTACCGAATTGCAAAATGGGTCTGCGATAACCACCTACACACTTGTCTTTCACACCTTCAAAACCCTAGTCAGTATCCATACACTACAGCAAACATCCTGTCACTACCCTTGCAGTCCTCTGTTGACTCATTCAGCAACACCTACAAAGCCATCCACTATGCATGTGGTCCTCTAACCACCTACACACTTGTCTTTCACACCTTCAAATCACCAGTCACTATCTATACACTCCAGAAAACATCCTGTCACTACCCTTGCAGTCCTCTGTTGACTCATTCAGCAACACCTACAAATCCATTCGCTGCGTCAAAACCCAAACACTTATACATTAAGCCAGTCACTCTCCTTGCAGTACTCTAATCGTTCAGTCAGTACTCAAGTACTCATTCAGTGACCAAGGTCTTAGCACATATACTGCTTCAACCCCCTATGCACTATGCATGCAGTTCTCTAACCACCTACATACTTGACTTTCACATCTTAAATTCCCCACTCACTAACCATACACTACAGCAAACATCCTGTCAGTCCCCTTGCAGTCCTCTGTTGAGTCATTCAGCAACACCAAAAATCCATTTGCTGCGCTAAAACCCAACCAGTTATACATTCACACAGGCACTCTCCTTGCAGTACTCTAATCGTTCAGTCAGTACCCAAGTACTCATTCAGTGACTTAGGCCTTAGCACATAGACTGCTTCAAACCCTTAATCACTATGCATGCGGTTCTCTAACCACCTACACACTTGTCTTTCACACCTTCAAATCCCCAGTCAGTATCCATACACTCCAGCAAACATCCTGCCACTCCCCTTGCAGTCCTCTGTTGACTCATTCTACAAAACCTAAAAATCCATTTGCTGCGTAAAAACCCAACCACTTATACATTCACCCAGGCACTCTCCTTGTAGTACTCTAATCGTTCAGTCTATACTCAAAGAACTCATTCAGTGACCCAGGCCTTAGCACATACACTGTTTGAAACCCCTATGCACTATGCATGCGGTTCTCTAACCACACATAGACTTGTCTTTCACACTTTCAATTCCCAAGTCACTATCGATACACTCCAGCAAACATCCTGTCACTCCCTTTGCAGTCCTCTGTTGACTCATTCAGCAACACCTACAAATCCATTCGCTGTGCCAAAACCCAACCACTTATACATTCAGCCAGTCACTCTCCTTGCAGTACTCTAATCGTTCAGTCAGTACCCAAGTACTCATTCAGTGACCAAGGTCTTAGCACATATACTGCTTCAAACCCCTATCCACTATGCATGTGGTCCTCTAACCACCTACACACTTGTCTTTCACACCTTCAAATCACCAGTCACTATCTATACACTCCAGAAAACATCCTGTCACTACCCTTGCAGTCCTCTGTTGACTCATTCAGCAACACCTACAAATCCATTCGTTGCGTCAAAACCCAAACACTTATACATTAAGCCAGTCACTCTCCTTGCAGTACTCTAATCGTTCAGTCAGTACTCAAGTACTCATTCAGTGACCAAGGTCTTAGCACATATACTGCTTCAAACCCCTATGCACTATGCATGCAGTTCTCTAACCACCTACATACTTGACTTTCACATCTTAAATTCCCCACTCACTAACCATACACTACAGCAAACATCCTGTTAGTCCCCTTGCAGTCCTCTGTTGAGTCATTCAGCAACACCAAAAAATCCATTTGCTGCGCTAAAACCCAACCAGTTATACATTCACACAGGCACTCTCCTTGCAGTACTCTAATCGTTCAGTCAGTACCCAAGTACTCATTCAGTGACTTAGGCCTTAGCACATAGACTGCTTCAAACCCTTAATCACTATGCATGCGGTTCTCTAACCACCTACACACTTGTCTTTCACATCTTCAAATCCCCAATCAGTATCCATACACTCCAGCAAACATCCTGTCACTCCCCTTGCAGTCCTCTGTTGACTCATTCAGCAACACCTACAAATCCATTCGCTGCGCCAAAACCCAACCACTTATACATTCACCCAGTCACTCTCATTGTACTACTATAATTGTTCAGTCTATACCCAAGTACTCATTCAGTAACCCAGGCCTTAGCACATAGACTGCTTCAAACCCCTATCCACTATGCATGCACTCCTCTAACCACCTACACACTTCTGTTTCACACCTTTAATTAGTCATTAGAAAAGAAAGTGCTTACATGTTTTTTATATACAATGTATTTGTTTAGAAATAGAAAAGTATAATTTATATATTTTTTCAATTAATGTATTTAAAATTATTTTTTACAGATATTCATTAGGATCATTAAAATAAACTTATCATGGCTAAAAAAAACGAAAAGAGAAAAGGAAACAAAAAGGGCTATTATTTGAAGAAAAATCAACACACAATATTGGATGAGCAACAACATGTGGGGAAAAACAATAAGTCTTCTGGTAAGAGAACAAAACAATTTATTCAAAAACTTTCAAAGCCAAGAAACAGTGTGCAAAATGTGGAAAATATGGAAAATCGTTCAACCACAAAAAAGAATATGAATAAAAACAAAAAAAAAAATGGGAATTTACATTCAAAAAACACAATGTATGGTAAAAGAAGGCAGAGTCAGTATAAAGAAATCAGAAAAAAGATTTTTTATAATAGAGTTGTTCTTAATTTGTTGAAAGATGTGAGGAAATCTAAAAAAAGAGCAGTATTTTATCGAAAGAAGAAGCATATTGAAACTGTAGTTGAAAAGACTTTTGCATTAAAAGGAAATTATTCATTTTAGTTTTAAACAGAATTCGATCTCTAGATAAACCAATCCATTTATTAAAGGATAAAAGTAAGAAGTAAAGAGTAATTAACAGAACTAATTTTTGTGAATTTTTTTTGGGTGAATGGAAACACACTTCAAGTTCAGAGCCTTTCTTTAATGAAGAGAGTTATTTTCAGACCAATAATTTATTGCATACAGTTGATACAAGTGGTCGAGCTTATGAGGTTAGAAATGGTTGTCCAATTGAGAAAGAGAAGATCGTTTCCAGAAATGTAGAAGAAGTGTTAGCTGATGAAGTTGTAGGGAGACGACCTAAAGCCCCAGTGTATACTTGGGATTGCAGTAGTATTTGTAGTATACGACAAGAATCTATTGATATTTTACGCAATTTCTTACGACAGTATACTAAAAAAAGTGTTAAGCAAAAGATTAAGATGTTGCAAGGACTAGACCCTTGCAGAGTAAGAAAAAATACTGGTTTGCAAGGACATTCTCTTGCTTGTCTTTCTAGAAAAGTATGTCGAAGTGTTTTTCATCATTTTAGGATGTTAGCAGTACATCATTCTGAAATGCGAAAGTTAGTCAGAAGATTGTATTATGCAAAAGTCCAGCACTAATGTTAAATGAGTTGAACAGTGCTCTTTTGCGTGGGTCAGTATCAGATGTGAAAAACGTTTGTGAAAAAATTGAGTTTTGTTACTTTGGTCCTGGAGAAGAGAGTGCAGAAACAGACACATTAATACAGGAAAATGTTGAGGAGAATGTGCAACATACCAGTACAAAAAAATTTGAAGACGAAATTACAAAGTTTGAGGTGATTTCATGTGAAAGGCCAAATTATACTTGTATTTGTTGCCGACGAACTCACTATAAAATTCAGACTAGGACTGTTGATCTGTATTTACAAAGTGAAAGAGAAAATAATAATAAGTGGAAGGAATTTGCAACTTATTTGTTCGTAGAGGATTGTTTTTATTTGGGTTCTGATCAGCGTATTTGTAAATATTGTTATAACAAATTAAACGACAATAAAATGCCTGCTAGAGCTGTCCATAATAATCTAGAGTTGGTAACTATTCCTCCAGAACTGATAGATTTAAATACGTATGAGTCTATTCTGATTCAATGTGTGCACCCATTTCAAGCTATTGTTCGTATGGAGCCTAAAACAGGTAAATTGCCTCCTACAGATTTACAGAGAGGATTAAAAGGAAGAGTTGTATATTTACCTCTAGATTTAAAGAAAAATATTGAAACTATTGGTGGAGAGAATGTAGAAAGTGAGCCACTACTTATTCTAGTTAATGGTGTTCCTACTAAGAGTAAGAAAATCTGGCAAGAATTAGTGGATGTTACGAAAGTGCAAAAGGCAACATTATATCTGATTCAAAACAATGATTACTACAAAAATGTACATGTGGAACAAGAAGAAATACTTTTAGGAGATGATACTGAAACGTCAAATGGGCAAATTGAAAAAGTGGACATGACCAAAAGTGAAGAAATCTATGAACATTATAGTGTACATCCACTTCATTCGAAAGAAGTGATGGGGAATACAATTGAATTATTCCAAATGAAGAAAGCAAAGGGTACTCCCATGAGTGTATGGGAGAAAAGTTTGGAAGCTCGTTGTTTTCCGCAGCTGTTTCCAACTGGAAAAGGTGGACGATATGATGAACGACCAGTGCAGATTCCTGCATCTGAATATCGGACAACAAGATTGTATGCAGAAGACCCAAGGTTTCGACAATGTATCCCATATATATTTCATCTTTTGTTTGAGAGTGACTTGGGAGGACTTTCTTATGCAGTCAACCACATTTTGAAAACAGGAGTACATTTTCAAAATGTTTCTGCAAAGCAATTTATGGATAAAGTACATGAGAGAGACGATCATCTAGAATCTCAGTTGATTAATTTGATGGCATGTCAGCGTGGTACTAATGAGTATTGGTACCGTCGTCATGGAGAACTTAAATGCATGCTGAGGAACTTAGGAACTCCTACATGGTTTCTTACCCTAAGCTGTGCTGAATACGCTTGGGATGATTTACTTGAATTTCTTCGTGAGGCAAATTCAAATGTAAAAAATATTGAATACAAGACACCTGGAGAATTGTGCTCTTTGGATCCTGTTAATGTATGCAGGTATTTCAATCATAGGTTTGAAGCTATGATGTCTTTTATCTGCAATAAAAAGAATCCTCCTCTTGGAGAAGTTTTAGATTTTTTGGGGAGAAAGGAGTATCAAGCTAGAGGTGCTCCTCATATACATATGCTGTTATGGATTAAGGATGCACCTAAATTTGGAACTGATTCGGATGATACCGTTTTGTCTTTTATTGAGGAATATGCGACATGTGCTATACCAAAAAGAACAGATGAGAACAGCTTAAGACAACAAGTGTTACGATTCCAACATCATCGATGTGGAAAATACTGCCGACGGAAGTACAAGTCTAAGGAAAAGTTTTACACCAAATGTCGTTTTGGATTTCCACGTCCTGTAATATCCAAAGGAAGAGTAAACAGTTTTATGTCAGCTATGAGACATACAATCAACAGAAAATCACCCAAAAATACATATAATTTAAGAAGAAGTGAAGAATCAAAATATATTAATGATTATAATCCAGTTATTCTCTCAATGTGGAATGCTAATATGGATATTCAGTATGTTGCGGATAATTCCATTGCAGTTGCCCGGTATGTGACATCTTATATAACAAAATCTGAAAAAACAGAGTTAAAAGAAATGTGGGAAGAAATTGCTCATGAGAAGAGTCTTAGTAAGAAGTTATACAGTTTCAGTTTGAAGATGTTATCCCATCGAGAAATTGGAGCATATGAATGCTCAGATCGGTTATCATCTGCAAGCTTATACTCAAAATCAAGATCAATTATTTGGGTGAGTCTAGGTCTTGCTGCAACACGAAATCGAGTACTTAAATCTGTACAAGAAATTGAATATTTAGCAGAAAAAGATCCAGAAAGTACAGATATTGTGAAAACAAACATGTTGGATACATATTATCCAAATAGAAGTCATAATCTTGACAACATATGTCTATATGAAGTGCTGCAATACTACAGTTTTAAACGGAATACTACAGAAAACATAAACGATGGAAAATATGCAGTTATTGGTTCTGAAGGATGTTTGGTGAAACAAAGGAAAGGAAACTTGATTAATCACAGAAAACTGAGTTGTGACACTGAACAGAAAAGGGAATTTTACTATTTAGCACTTTTGCAACTCTTCAAACCGTGGCGTACAGAATTGGAATTACTTGGGGATTTTCAGAGCTATGAAGATTCCTTCAATGCTTGTAAAGATACCATAGAATGTCCAGTTTTTGCTAACTATCTGAAAATGTTGAACGATGAAATGGATCAAGAAGCTACTATTGCAGCTGAGATTGCTAGAGACAGTTCTCAAGACAGTCAAAGTTCTGCTCCACTGAGTGAAGATCCACTAGGAGAACCAATTGTTCAAAATGAAGCAGCAATTGCAATGAATGAGGTGGAAACAGCAATGCATCAAGCTCAAGAAGATATTATGGACTTAGGAAACTTGGAAGAACAACTAAATATTGAACAGAAAGAAATATATCAGCAAGTGACACAACAGATTGACCATGGATTTCTTCATGAAAAGAAAGAATGCACATGCACATCATTTCAACCTATCCGAATGTATGTCAGTGGTCAAGCTGGAACAGGAAAAAGTTTCTTAATTAAAGTATTGACCAGTTATCTGCAGAAATCAACTGACTCACATTTATCTTGTGTTGTAACCGCTCCAACTGGGTTAGCAGCACACAACATTAAAGGGATTACATTACATCGTTTACTTATGCTACCTGTAGAGCACGAAAACAAATTGGAATATCATAAGCTATCAGGAGAAGCTTGTTATGAAGTTTCAAGAGTGCTAAAGAAAATGAAACTTCTAATTATTGATGAAGTAAGTATGGTCTCAAACTTAATGCTTGCTTTTGTGCATTTAAGAATGCAGCAAATTCTTAAAACAGAATATGATGTCTTATTTGGAGGTAAACATGTTATCGTTTTTGGAGATCTTCTGCAACTTACTCCTGTAAAAGGACAACCAGTATTTAAAACACTTGTGCATGAAGACACCAGAAAGTCTTTGGGAAGTGTTGGCAACGTTAATATTTGGTCTTATTTTGAATACAAAGAACTCATTACAAATATGCGACAGGCAAATGATGTTAATTATGGATCTATACTTCAAGATATAAGAATTGGAGTTCTCACAGAAGAAGGCAAACAAGCTTTGCAAAGTCGACTATTTAAGAATTTGTTTCCAAATGAAAATATAGTTCCAGAAAAAATGTATAGTAAAATTGCTGAAAGTAAATCTATAATTTGTTTAATGCCAACACTCCGTGAATGTTCTATTTTCAATGAACAACTTTTGAAGCTAGAAAATCAAGAAATCAAAAAAATGGAAGCCATTGATAAAATAGAGCACGAAGGAATTACTATTATTTTGACCGACAAATTGAAAAAAAATTGAATTCTTTAGAAAAATCCATATCTAAAACTGCTGGTTTAGAAAAGAATTTATATCTATGTGTCAACTGTCGAGTAATTTTACGGCGTAATTTGGATGTGGAAAAAGGTTTAGTTAATGGAGCAATGGGGAAAGTTGTGAATTTTGTTAATTATCAAAAAAGAGATGGAATAGAATTTTTAAAAATTAAATTTGATCAAATTGAAGAAGTAAAAAAATTGGTTGTTGTTCTGTTCGTTTTTTGCTTGTTAAAGATTTGTATGTCCGTAGGAAGCAATTTCCACTTTCTTTGGCATATGCAGTCACTATTCATAAATCTCAAGGATTGAGTGTAGACAGTGCTTTGGTGAACATAGGAAGTAGCGTGTTTAAAGAAGGTATGGCATATGTTGCTTTGTCCCGAGTCAGAACTTTATCTGGATTGTTTTTGATTGATTTTGATGAGTCAAAGATTACTGCAGATGCAAACTGTGTAAAAGAGTATAATAGGTTAAGAAGAGCGTATACTCCAAATTTAGGTGAATATCCTGTATTTGAAAAGTCTGTAGTACATCGAAAAAGAAGATATGAGAATATCTGTAGTGAAGTTATAGAGAAGGAAAAAAATAAAGATAATGTTCATATTGCAAGCAAAAAGAAAAAGGATAGTATTGAAGAAATTGTTGGGTATCAGTTAGAAAACAGTTCAGGTATCAACTGCTATGCTAATGTAGTGGTCAATGTAGTCTTTTTTCTAGAAAGTTTGCAACAGCAAATTATGGAAAATCGTGAAAAAAGATTTTGTTCCATATTGCATTGTTTTTATGAAAAATTGAACACTAATAAAAGCAAATTACAAAGTGTTTCTCATATTCGTAATCTTATGGATATATGTTCTGGTTGTACACAATTTACGCAGGATATTCAACAAGACGCTCAGGAATTTCTAATGTATATGCTTACAGTATTAGAAAATGAGGGAATACAAATTGAAAATCTTTTTGGCCTTCGTTATAAATGGGTACATGAATGTGAAAATTGTATGTTTACATGTACAACTAACATAGATACTGAAAGATTTATATATTTGACATTACCAGACTGTAAAACAGTGTCTTTCAATAAACTAGTTAAAGCAGCAAATCAAAACATGGAGTGTAGCCAATGCAAATCAAAAATGTTATCAACATTATTTATACAAAGATTTGGACAATACATAATTTTAATGATACAACGTTGTAGAGCTGATGGAAGAAAAATGGAAACTTTAATTAAAGAATTTGTAGCAAGTCAACTATCTATATCTGGAAGGACTTTTGTAGCAGTATCAATTATTTTCCATCATGGTCCTTCTACAACATCTGGACATTACACTGTGTATTTAAAATGCAATAGAGGATGGACATATTGTAATGATGCTCAATTGGATTTTAAACAACGTTTGCCTAGAGAATTACAAAATTCCTACTTAATATTTTTAAAACCAAAGTTTTAGGAACATAATTCAACCTGTGAAGAATTTATTGATATTTCTTAATATGATTACTATTGGACAATTTTAATTTAAAGGATTTCAAAAAAACTATTTGGCCAAGAGGAAAAGTATATATTTTAATGATGGACTTTTTCTTGCACATCCTCTCAGCATATATTTTGAAAGAAAAACATTTACTGTGTATACAATTTCAAGTTATAACATTTTCTTAGGAGAGAGCATTTTATATACCTGTAATTTGTATTATATGGTATGTTATTGAGCAGGAAGTTTTTATGAAATGTTCATAAATAGTTAAGTATATTTTAAATATTTTACAAGTAGTTTTGGGTTTTTTAAAACAATCTTATTGATTGTTTTATTTTTTTGCCCGCTGTTATGTGATGAGTAACATTGTAATCACTATTTGTAGTGAAATTCAATGTATTCTGAGAACAGCAAAAAGATAAAGAAAATAATTTTTAAAATGTGAAAATTATGTTTTGTTATAAAAAATATAATATTATATATTATAACGATTTTTTCTTGTCTTTTACAGGTCCTAATTCTACAATTTTTAATTTTTCAGAAATTTTAGTTAAAAAACCAAGTGGGAAAATTAATTAGTGTCTTTTATAACTATTACTGTGAATGAAAAATTAACTAAGTATTAAAATAAAAAATGGTCTGTGAGAGGACACTGGTGAAGAAAGGGGGGATGGACGGTGTAGATATCTCTGGAAAGATGCTCTGTTGCTGTTTTTATTTATATAATTAAGTTACCTTGTTGTACAACTAAATTACTGCTTATGTATTTGCACAATGAGTGAGGCTTTCACACTAGCAGTGTTGTAGTGAAATTTGTAGAATGTATGTAGTCACTTAACTGCTTCTAGGCTAGTGAGTCTTTGTAATTGTACTTTTCCAATCAGCCATCCAGCACCATGTACTAATTCATTCACTGTGTCAAAACCCAACCACTTATACATTCACCCAGGCATTCTCCTTCCAGTATTATAATCGTTCAGTGAGTACCCAACTACTCATTCAGTGACCCAGGCCTTACCATATACACTGATTCAAACCCCTATCCACTATGCATGCCGTTCTCTAACCACCTACACACATGTCTTTCACACCTTCAATTCCCCAGTTACTATCCATACACTCCAGCAGACATCCTGACACTCCCTTTGCAGTCCTCTGTTGACTCATTGAGCAACACTGACAAATCCATTTGGTGTGCCAAAACTCAACCACTTATACATTAAGCCAGTCACTCTGCTTACAGTACTATAATCATTCAGTTAGTACCCAACTACTCATTCAGTGACCCAGGCCTTACCATATAGAATCCTTCAAACCCCTATCCACTATGCATGCCGTTCTCTAACCACCTACACACACGTCTTTCACTCCTTCAATTCCCCAGTCACTATCCATACACTCCAGCAGACATGCTGACACTCCTTTGCAGTCCTCTGTTGACTCATTCAGCAACACTGACAAAGCCATTCGCTGTGCCAAAACCAAAACACTTATACATTCACCCAGGCACTCTCTTTGTACTACTCTAATTGTTCAGTCTATACCCAAGTACACATTCAGTGACCCAGACCTTAAAACATACAGTGCTTCAAACCCCTATCCACTATGCATGCCGTTCTCTAACAACCTACACACATGTCTTTCACACCTTCAATTCCCCAGTCACTATCCATACACTCCAGCAAAGATCCTGTCAGTCCCCTTGCAGTCCTCTGTTGACTCATTCAGTAACACCTACAAATCCATTTGCTGTGCCAAAACCCAACCACTTATACATTCAGCCAGTCACTCTCTTTGCAGTACTCTAATCGTTCATTCAGTACCCAAGTACTCATTCAGTGACTTAGGCCTTAGCACATAGACTGATTCAAACCCTTAATCACTATGCATGCGGTTCTCTAACCACCTACACACTTGTCTTTCACACCTTCAATTCCCCACTAACTAACCATACACTACAGCAAACATCCTGTCACTACCCTTGCAGTCCTATGTTGACTCATTCAGCAACACCTAAAAATCCATTCGCTGCGCCAAAACCAAAACACTTATACATTGACCCAGGCACTCTCCTTGTACTACTCTAATCGTTCAGTCTATACCCAAGTACTCATTCAGTGACCCAGGCCTTAGTACATACACTGTTTCAAACCCCTATACACTATGCATGCAGTTCTCTAACCACCTACACTCTTGTCTTTCACACCTTCAATTCCCCAGTCAGTATCCATACACTCCAGCAAACATCCTGTCACTCCCCTTGCAGTCATCTGTTTATTCATTCAGCAACACCTACAAATCCATTCGCTGCACCAAAACCCAACCACTTATACATTCACCCAGGCACTCTCCTTGTAGTACTCTAATCGTTCATTCAGTACCCAAGTACTCATTCAGTGAACCAGGCCTTAGCACATAGACTGCTTCAAACCGTAAATCACTATGCATACAGTTCTCTAACCACCTACACACTTGTCTTTCACACCTTCAATTCCCCACTCACTAACCATACACTCCAGCAAACATCCTGTCACTACCCTTGCACTCCTCTGTTGACTCATTCAGCAACACCTAAAAATCCATTCGCTGCGCCAAAAGCCAACCACTTATACATTCACCCAGGCACTCTCCTTGTAGTACTCTAATCGTTCATTCAGTACCGAAGTACTCATTCAGTGACCCAGGCCTTAGCACATAGACTGCTTCAAACCCTTAACCACTATGCATGCGGTTCTCTAACCACCTACACACTTGTCTTTCACACGTTCAAATCCCCAGTCAGTATCCATACACTCCAGCAAACATCCTGTCACTCCCCTTGCAGTCCTCTGTTGACTCATTCAGCAACACCTAAAAATCCATTCGCTGCGCTAAAACCCAACCACTTATACATTCACCCAGGCACTCTCCTTGTAGTACTCTAATCGTTCATTCTGTACCCAAGTACTCATTCAGTGACTTAGGCCTTAGCACATAGACTGCTTCAAACCCTTAATCACTATGCATGCGGTTCTCTAACCACCTACACACTTGTCTTTCACACCTTCAAATCCCCAAACAGTATCCATACACTCCAGCAAACATCCTGTCACTACCCTTGCAGTCCTCTGTTGACTCATTCAGCAACACGTAAAAATCCATTCGCTGCGCCAAAACCCAACCACTTATACATTCACCCAGGCACTCTCCTTGTACTACTCTAATCGTTCAGTCTGTACCCAAGTACTCATTCAGTGACCCAGGCCTTAGCACATAGACTGCTTCAAACCCTTAATCACTATGCATGCGGTTCTCTAACCACCTACACACTTGTCTTTCACACCTTCAATTCCCCACTAACTAACCATACACTACAGCAAACATCCTGTCACTACCCTTGCAGTCCTATGTTGACTCATTCAGCAACACCTAAAAATGCATTCGCTGCGCCAAAAGCAAAACACTTATACATTCACCAGGCACTCTCCTTCTACTACTCTAATCGTTCAGTCTATACCCAAGTACTCATTCAGTGACCCAGGCCTCAGCACATACACTGTTTCAAACCCCTATACACTATGCATGCAGTTCTCTAGCCACCTACACACTTGTCTTTCACACCTTCAATTCCCCAGTCAGTATCCATACACTCCAGCAAACATCCTGTCACTCACCTTGCAGTCCTCTGTTTATTCATTCAGCAACACCTACAAATCCATTCGCTGCACCAAAACCCAACCACTTATACATTCACCCAGGCACTCTCCTTGTAGTACTCTAATCGTTCATTCAGTACCCAAGTACTCATTCAGTGAACCAGGCCTTAGCACATAGACTGCTTCAAACCCTTAATCACTATGCATGCGGTTCTCTAACCACCTACACACTTGTCTTTCACACCTTCAAATCCCCAGTCAGTATCCATACACTCCAGCAAACATCCTGTCACTACCCTTGCACTCCTCTGTTGACTCATTCAGCAACACCTAAAAATCCATTCGCTGCGCCAAAAGCCAACCACTTATACATTCACCAAGGCACTCTCCTTGTAGTACTCTAATCGTTCATTCAGTACCGAAGTACTCATTCAGTGACCCAGGCCTTAGCACATAGACTGCTTCAAACCCTTAACCACTATGCATGCGGTTCTCTAACCACCTACACACTTGTCTTTCACACGTTCAAATCCCCAGTCAGTATCCAT
Organism: Calotriton arnoldi; assembly: GCA_963921515.1. Lineage (NCBI taxonomy): Eukaryota > Metazoa > Chordata > Amphibia > Caudata > Salamandridae > Calotriton > Calotriton arnoldi. The sequence goes on along the minus strand of CAWUFW010021102.1, from coordinate 110,091 downwards.
ACACTCCAGCAAAAATCCTGTCACTCCCCTTGCAGTCCTCTGTTGACTCATTCAGCAACACCTAAAAATCCATTCGCTGTGCTAAAACCCAACCACTTATACATTCACCCAGGCACTCTCCTTGTAGTACTCTAATCGTTCATTCTGTACCCAAGTACTCATTCAGTGACTTAGGCCTTAGCACATAGACTGCTTCAAACCTTTAATCACTATGCATGCGGTTCTCTAACCACCTACACACTTGTCTTTCACACCTTCAAATCCCCAAACAGTATCCATACACTCCAGCAAACATCCTGTCACTACCCTTGCAGTCCTCTGTTGACTCATTCAGCAACACGTAAAAATCCATTCGCTGCGCCAAAACCCAACCACTTATACATTCACCCAGGCACTCTCCTTGCAGTACTCTAATCGTTCAGTCAGTACCCAAGTATTCATTCAGTGAACCAGGCCTTAGCACATAGACTGTTTCAAACCCCTATCCACTATGCATGTGGTTCTCTAACCACCTACACACTTGTCTTTCACACCTTCAAATCCCCAGTCAGTATCCATACACTGCAGCAAACATCCTGTCAGTCCCCTTGCAGTCTTCTGTTGACTTATTCAGCAACACCCACAAAGCCATTCGTTGCGCCAAAACCAAAACACTTATACATTCACCCAGGCACTCTCTAAGTTATAAATATACATTAACCAACCTTTCACACATTAACATACAAATATAGTTCTTTCTTTAACCAGAGAAGTTAGTTCTGAAAAGAACTTTTTTTTTTCTTTTTTTCTTTTATATATTTTTTGTATTTTTTGAACTATTATTTTTTTTTTTGGGTGTTTTTTTAGGAAATAATAAACAAAAAAAAGGAAAAATACAGGAAACCTCAGGAATTACATTTAATTCCTGGAAAACACAAAAAAAAAAAAAAAGTCTAACAGTGGTGATTGCGCTGTGCAGCACAAACAGCTTCCACGGATTGTTCGCCATAGGAGATCAGTTTGTTGCACTTCACACAGTGCTGTTTTAAGAAGGCAAATTCAGGACGTATGTCCAGAGATGTTGAAGGTGTAGCAGTGCCAGATGTAGAAGGAACTGGTTGTTGTTTCCTTGCAGCTCTACGAGACTCCTCCCGAGCCAGGTTCAGTGGGTGGATTGTTTTCAAATGCTTGTACATAGAGGCAGTACCACAAGAATATTTCTTGTCGGCACTACCTCTAGACAGCACCCTCTCACAGATCCGGCAGCTGACTTTCGTGGCATTAACCTTCTTTGGCCCTCTGGAAAAGTGAAAAACTTCCACACCACCGATACATGCCTTTGTGGACGTGGGTCCTCTTGCACAAATTCTTCTTCTGAAGAATGTTGTGACTCCTGTTCTTGCTGTTGTGTAGAAGCCATCTTCTTATTTCAGCTATTGCAGTTCTTCTTGAATGCAGAGATGTGTCTCCAAAGAAGCTCAAAGAAGAATGATGGAAATGGGTGGGGTCCTTCAATAGTTACAATGGGAAATGTTATCAACCAATCAAAAGTTTTTTTTTCAAGTCACATGGGATCCGCGTACCGTGCGCACATGCAGCACGCACCCAACGCGAAGTAGCGAAATTGCATTTAAAAGTAAAATAACTTTATTACATGTAAAAATATATTATTTTTATGCATAAGTAAGATAATGTCTGGCCCTAATATGTGTATTAAAGACATATATATGTCATTTTAGAACATATAAAAATTCGCGGGAGTCGCGTACACAGCGCGTACAGCATGCATATGACGTCACGCGGGGCGCGTGTCCGCGCAAGAGCCGCGTAGTATAATGCGCATGTGTCACGAATGTGTAAACGTAGGAAGCGCGAACCGGTCGCATACTAATCGCGCACAACACGTAACATAAGCATATCACGTAACTATAATACACGCATCCATCGCACACCCTACGCGGATCCTTCACGACTTTAAGAAAATGGTGGGTACAATTCGCGCACTGATCTTGTAAGGTACGCTGCCGGTGCGCGACTCCAAAAAAAAAAAAAAAAAAAAAAAAAAAATTTACATTTATTAACAAATTATAAAACAAAACAAAAAATATTTATGTTACAATATTTTCGAAAACATTTTTTTGCGATTTATATTACAAATATATCAATATTTTTTTTAAAACAAAATATGTAAATTAAACAGATAAACATCTGTAGAAAATTAGTATCAAAACAATACATGTAAAAAATCTTACAACTAAATATTATCATTTAAAAAAACGTTGAAATTCACTGAAAAAACCATAGGTTTCAGACGCGTTATAGTTACAAATTAGCATTTAAAAAACCTTTGAAATTCACTGAAAAAACCATAGGTTTTAGGGACAGTTATAGTTACAAATTAGCATTTAAAAAACCTTTGAAATTCACTGAAAAAACCATAGGTTTCAGGGACGTTATAGTTACAAATTAGCATTTAAAAAACCTTTGAAATTCACTGAAAAAACCATAGGTTTTAGGGACAGTTATAGTTAGTTGGACATTACACTCGTACAAAACCCGTGAAATTCCCCGTTATAGTTAGTCCAGGTAACTATAACTCGCGCCCCCGCAATGCACTGCTGATGACATCACTTATTACATCACTCATGACATGGTCAGTGACATCACTGATGACATCACTGATGACATCACTGATGACATCTCAAATGACATCACTGATGACATCATCCACGTGATAATCTGATGCACCTCCTCACACCCTAATATAACCTATGATACACCCACTCTAAATTACAGACTGCCATTCGCAAAACCATAGACACTCCAACACCAATAACTACATACCCACTCACTGATTCTTAGGTCTACACACACACATCCACTCACTCACCCGTACAGTCACTCATACTTATGGTCACTCAGTACAGGACTATCATATGCACTCTTACTCCTATATAAACACTCAAACCCGCCACTCATCCATAGAGGTACTCACACACCTAGTCAGTCATGCAAATAATTAAACACACTGCCATTTACTCACCTATACAGTTATACACACACCAGCTCACTTAATCATACAAATACTAGCACATTCTTACGCTCTTATACAATAACTGATACAAGCACACACGCATCCATACAGCCACTCTCACTATCACACACTCTCACTTATAGCCATTTAAATACTCTAACACACATATATTCTGCCTTTCACATATGTAGTTACTCACACATGTACCACTGGGACATACATTCACTCACTAACACACTCTTACACACACTTACCCACCCATACAGTCTATCACAGATGCACTCTTGAAACTATCCACCCAGTGAATCGCCCACTCACACATCTATGCACAGAGTCGCACACACCCCTCCCACACAAACACTCAGGCACCCATACAGATACTCACACAAGCATTCAATAACTCAAATAGACACTCATGTAGCTATTCACAAACATATGCAGCCACTTACACAGCAACCGACAGACGGATACAGACATTCACCCAGTTTAGTCACTAACCCATGCATTCAGTAAGATACGTTAAATCACTCACTTATACAGTCAGTCACACACCTACTAAATCATCCATACAGACAGTTACACACCCACTCATTCTTCAATACGTCTTTTCCTATATATATTAAAAATATTTAAACTTTACAGAAACACACAGTCACTGGATGATGTCATCAGTGATGTCATTTGAGATGTCATCAGTGATGTCATCAGTGATGTCACTGACCATGTCATGAGTGATGTAACTCCACACTTAGAAGAATTAACATCGAAGCGCGGGAGGATTCGCGCACCCTGAGCGCATCCTGCCGATTTTTTTTTTTGCCCAGGGGGTCCTTGTGGGACCCCCTGAGCAAACCTAGGGGGTCAGGGTGTTTCTACCCTGCCCCCTTTGTGCGCTTTGCGCACTTGTTTCTGAGGGACAAAATGGCTGCCAACATTTCCTGAATCGGAATGTTGACAGCCAGCTGACAGCCAATTAACATGCAGCTCGTGATCGGGACGGTGCGCGCAGGGTGCGCTGAGGGTACGCGGACCCTACTCGGCCATAGATATCACTAACTTTTTACTTTTCTTTTTCTCAGCAACTACTGAACGGATTTACACCATTTAACAAAAAGGGTTCTTTCTGAACCAAGAACTACCTCTTTGCCAAATTTGGTGTAATTCCGTTCAGCAGTTCGGGCTGTAGCCGTGTCTAAAGTTTCCTATGGAAAAGTGCATGGGGAAAACGCGTTTTGGGACCCCCCTTTTTTCTCGGCCCCCGCTTGACGAATCCCCCCGAGACTTTCAGGGTAGGAGCAGACCGGAGCGGGCCACAAAGTTTGAAAATTTCGCGAAGATACGTCAACCGGCAAGAGAGTTATTTCAAATAGAATGTCGCGGATTTCCTATGGATAATAGGTTGTAACTATAACTATCTACTGGCGACCGCCAGTAGATAATAGAGAGAGAGAGAGATAGATATATATATATATAGAGAGAGATAGATATAGATAAATATGTACAAATTGACATCAATCATCTCCGAAGAGAGACTGCTAAAGACAACGTCTGGCCAGAAGCCATTAGCAGAGGGATCTAAGCCCCTGCATGGAAAATGCATGGAAATGCCTGTGAAACGCGGAGCGCAAGACATTGCGCACGACCAACCGCTACTGGCCTAGGTCTAAGTGCCAACCAGGAAAACAAGGCATTAGACTGTACTAAGAAAGGAAGGTGAAAGAAATAAGCACTTCCACACCTAAGAGTTTGTAGAATAGACGGACTACAAAAACCAAGCACAGCTCAACGGTTTGGGATCCAAGTTGGAGCAGTAGGAATCCTGTGTCCGCCAATACACCATACCAGAACTGAAACAGGAACAGATATTGTTTGTAAAGTGGAAGAAAACAAACATGCCCCCAAGAGGCACAGGCTAAATGGCCAAGGGAGAAATCACAGCTAAAAGGCTTGAAAGGTATTCATCTGGTAACATGCCTCAAAGAAGCCCGCCGTGGCGGGAGTCGAACAATGCTCTGGAGGAGTTCGCATTATCAGAGGCAGGAACCATAGATACTAAGCCATGCTACCTTGTAAACTAAAACGCATTCCACAAATGCGAAAAATGTAAACCCTAAAATAGAGAAGCATCACACCCTGAGGACTTGTCCAAGTGTTAAGTTCCACAAACAACACCCTGAGCGACAATAAGCGAAAGCGTATCGCCAGAAGCCCATATCGTGAAAAGACAATGGGACCTTCCAGGGGTATTGCAGGAGAACATTAATCTGAGGAGGACAAGCTGGATCCTCAGCAAGGAAATATGCCACCCAGGAAGAATTCAGGAAGTGGCATGAGAGAATAGCTATACAATAACCAACAAATACCCCACATAGGGTAAAGCACATCCACATAAAAGGAGAGAGGAGGATCATCTCTTGAGACTAGCTCATAGGCAGAGAAAAAGGGAAACAAAGGCAAAACAGCTGTCCAGCTGAACCATATATCTGGGAATTAAAAGCCTCAAACCCAGAGATGGATGGCGTTACATATAAGAAGAGTAGTGCAAACACTGCAACTACCATAAACGCAATACGATCCGCAACAAAAGGACCACTAGAAAAAGAAGGAAGCAGAGTAATGCCTAATTACAGATTGCCAGCCATGAGGTGCAGGACTGCAGATTCAGCATGGCTATCAAAAAGGGTGATCCCATCAAAGGGTGAGTCTTTAAGACTCTCCTGAACATTGTCAGGGAAACTGCCATCACACAACCAAGCATGTCGTCTCAGAGCCACTGTGTCCATGGCCGACAGAATAGAAAATGTGGACAGTTCACGACCATCCTGAATAAGCTGAGCGAGATCAGCTCTAGGTCCTTTAGGAAGAGAAGGAAGGAGACGGTGAACAGAATCCCAGAGGGCAAAAGAAGCTCATCCAAACACGCAGGATGTATTTAAAGATCTGAGGGCCGAGCAAGTGGACGCAAACAAATTCTGTTAACATGACTCCAACCACCGGGACTCCCTAGTCGATGGAAGCAATGGAGGAGAATGAAATGCAGCGAAGCTGAGGCTGCTTGTACAACCAGCCTGTGAGCCTAAGGGTGTAGGGTAACCCTGGGCGTAGTTCGCGTAGTAGCGCTACGCGTAGCTACGCGAAGTGCACTTCGCACTACGCGAGCTACGCGTAGCACTACGCGAACTGCGTAGTGCGGTAGGAAATGCTGTTCGCAATGATTGCACAGTGCCGGATGCTTGTCCGCACTGTGCAATCATTGCAAACGGCATCTTGCACAGTGCAAGCGGTCGTTTTCTGCCGCTCAAGTAGATTTGTACTCGAGCTGCAGTTTTCTCAACGCGGACTGGTAGTTTCTCATCGCGAGCGGTCGTGACCATACGCGACCACTCGCAATGAGAAACCTGACCTCCCCGCGTTGAGAATCTCGCCGGGAGGTTTATTTTCCACGCTCGCGATCGGCAACTTGATGTTGCTGATTGCGAACGAGGAAAAAGTCTCGCCGGGATGTCATTTTGCTCGCTCGCGGTCGCCAACTTGACGTTGAGGACCGCGAGCAAGCAATAAATGCCCGCTACGCTATGCGTTTTTGCACTGTGCTACATGCAATTCGCGTAGCACGTAGTTGCGCAAACTACGCAAACTACGCGAGCGTAGCGTAGTTTTCCGCCCAGGCCTAGTGTAGGGACAGACAGACAGGATCGTCTGGAGCAGGTCGATGACGGTGTGCAATGGCACGCTCCACAGAGTCACCTGATTAGGGTCTTGCCCAAGTCCCCAGAAGGATGTCGTATAACGACTCACCAAAGGGCAGTAAAGGCTCAGGATTAGTGCTGCCTTGATGGAGCAGCTCCAACAAGGGATCCGAAGGCAGAGACACAACAGGAGGCTGGAAGTTTAAAATGTCAGCAGCCTTGCTAATGACCCTTGCAAAAGCTGCACTAGCCTCCGTCGCCATTCTGGGGGGCGACAGTAAATCATAGGTGGGGGACGGCTGTAGGCTAACGTGCCCACCAAGGTTCAATGAACCCCCTGCCCGAGGGTGGCCATTAGTATCCAAATGCTCAACTCCACCAGTAGGTGCAGAATCCACCTGCAACACTGGGGAAGTGGAAACAGCAGTGGCCTCATCCTCCATTTGGAGAGGAAAGGGAAAGGATGTCTATGGCGCAGAACGACGTCGAGATGGCACCGTATCGACGTCCACCGCCAAGGGTGTTTCCGCCGAACGGCATTGGGACAGCGTTGTATCGACATCTACCGGAATAGGTGAAGGCGGTATGGAACGGCGTCGAGGAGGAGACAAGTCCTCTGCTGCGAGCGCCATAGGCGTCAGAACAGAAAGCCCCACCGGACTGTTTCTCGATGTCGTAACCGGGCTGTGCCCTGACGTCTCACCGGGAAGCCCCACTGGACTGTTTCCCGACATCGCAGCGACTCCAGATACAGAGCCAGGGCACTCAATCGGTGCAGAGGGCAGACCCGCTGGCAAGTCCCCGATCAGAGTCCCGTCCACCTCTGTGGGGCCTGAAGGCACACCAGGGAGAGGGGTTGACCCAAAGATGGCGTGTAGAGCCTGATAGTAGGCTTCCATCTGAGCCCTAGTCACCCCCTCACCAGGAAATGGTGGATAGGTGGGGGTCAACTTCTTTGGAGCCGACTCGGGTAAAGACCGGGAGGAACATGCACCAGCGTCACGGCCACGAGAGGTCGACCGCCTCCGTGACTTTGACTTTTTATGCTTGCTTGTCGAGGGTGAACGGCGTCCACGGGAACAGCTTCGCGACCTACCCCGAGCAGGAGCTCCAGCACGGGAATGGGAGCGATGCCGCTTGCACTCCGAACGGGACATCCGGGCTGACAGCAACTTCATCCGACGTTCCCGCAAGGACTTGGGCTTTAGCCGCTGACAGGCGTTGCACTCTTTAGAGTCGTTCACCCAAGTACCACATACAAATGGCACGCGGATCCGTCACGACATGTGTCGCGTACAGGTCTCACATGCCTTGAAGCCCAAAGGCATCGTCACACTTGTCTGGAACCGAAAAGGTGTCAAAAAGGCAATAAAACCAAAAAGAGGCCGGAGAACCGCTTCTCTTGGATCCGCGTTGCAGCATGGAGAAGAAGAAAAACTGACGTCAGCACACCGGGAGGGACTTATATGGCTTCACTTACGTCATATCCTTGGACGACGTCAGTGCGGAGCCATGCGACGCCGTCCCTCGGCGCGCAGAGGTACTGCTGAAAAAATCTCCGGATTCAGACTGGCGCCTGGAGGAAATTCTAAGTTAAGGAATCTGCAGCTAGAGGTCTCTATCAGATCCTGTATTTGCCAAGCCACGCAAGGTCACCCTGCATGGCCCTGCGTGACTTGGTAAATACAGAGTAAAGTAAGGCAACGCAAGTTGCTGCTTTGCGTTACTCTACCCTAGGAAGGCATTGAAAGGGTGAAGCGTGGGTGTTGCCACACATTCACACATGCCTTTTGGCACACTCCCTGATTTACCAAGACAGGTAACACAAGGAATGTGTCAAAAGTGTATACCTTCCCAATAGAGGTGCGACAAGGAGAAATATCTTTATTTCTTCTAGTTGTGTCCTATTTCTAAGTGTGCTGCATTCTGCAAGAGACTTAGAAAGAGGAAGATGCACCTAAGGATTGTTTTTGTGCAGGAAAGTGCACCTTCCTGCACAAATACAATCCTGCTTGCAATGCAGGCATCTCTGCAGCATGGCACAAGGGTGCCTGTTTTGGCACTAGGCAGCTCTGTATTTGCCAGTGCAGGGAGAGAGCAGAGATGTGTCATGTCTTGGTAGATATGCCACATTCCTGCCCTTTCCATTTGACACAGCACACCAGATCAAGTTGGCTTGCTGTGTTGTGCTGCTTCAAATAATACTACATATGCCACCTTGACTTTAGAAATGGCCCTTTCATTCACTCAAATGTTTTAGCAGTCCAACGCAGCCAAATATCTTGATGCATTGTGCTCCGGCAAATACAAAGCAGTATTCAACCAAGTGTAATGCTCATTTTATATATTGATGTTCCAAATCACATGTCATTTTACAGATTTGTTTATGGTTTACTATCACCGCCAAACAACTCTACATCTTCATGTCTCTAAAAAGCATTATTTATTCATGCAGGTTAAAAGAAAATGCACATGAATATTCATAGCTATAATAAACATTGGGATAAGGTACAGGAGTCATAATGTTACTAACAGAATACATACTACGGGCCCAGCAACCTCCATCCCCAGTAGGTCTAGTACATCAGCCTCATGAGAAACAATGTTTGCCCAGCGATGTTGCTGTTGGTGGACTGTGCGGTCCACCTTTGAGACATGCAGCAGGCGTTTTTGAATGTGCACCCACAGTTCATAGAGCTCCTTGTTGGTTAGCCATGGCTCAACCTCCCTCCAGGACATAGCAAAAAGGGCAGGTAGTGAACTAGAAGCCAAATCAAGGGCCCTACCTCACCCTCATCAGAATTGCACCCTTTCCACTTCCCAGACATCCTCCAATCACACATTATGTATAAAAATACATATAATATAACATAACAGTTAAAACCCCTAACTTACTAGAAACCTTACAATACCCCTAATAAACAACAAATAACAATTTTAACACACAACTTACTTTTAAAGATGCAAACTAGACATAGAAAAGACACACTGTCAAAATGTAGACAAACTTAACACATTAAACAAGCCATACAATCCACAAATCTCACAAAACTCCAAAAGCAGCTCTCCAGACATCCACTAACCACAAACAGAAAGTGAAAGCAGAGGTCTACCGCTTCACGGAATGCAGCCATGTCTGTTGTATCATTGCCTGTGTGTGACAATTTGCCTAGTTTTTACCCACACAGGGCAACACAAGAGCTGTGCGCGCCACACAATCACCTATATTACCACACAAGGGTGGTGCAATACATATATGATCCAAGCAGTGTCCTGTAGAACTACGTAGGGGACACCCAATACATACATGATCTAAGCAGTGTCTATAGACTTACATAAGGGCCACCCAATACATATATGGTCTAAGCAGTGAACTATAGACCTATGCAAGGGCCACCTAATGCATATATGATCTAAGTAGTGCCCTAAAGACCTACACAGGGGCCACTCAGTACATATATGATGTAAGCAGAGTCCTATAGACCTACGAAAAGGCCAACCAATACATAGATGATCTAAGCAGTGTCCTATAGACATATGCAAGGGCCTCCCACTACATAGATGATCTAAGCAGTGTCCTATATACCTAAGCAAGGGCCATCCAAAACATATATGATCTAAACAGTGCCTATAGACCTATGCAAGGGCCACCAAATAGATATATGACATAAGCACCATAGTACACATGTACCTGTAGCGCAACGCAGGGTTGCATAAACTCTTTGGACAATATTAGATCACAATTGATGCTATACTGCACAGCAATGCATCATGCTGAACTGAGTGGCGTGTCAAGGAGACAACAGAGGAGGAAGACATGTTCTGAGTAATGCTACATATCTACTTCCTCATTGTGGTGTACCAGTGTACCACCATGTGCTTTGCATTGGCCCAAAACATGTAATATTGCTCCATTGTGATAATGTGGATGGCTTAGAGGCATGTTTAAGGCTTAGCAACCTGAGACAATTTCCAACACAACATTATTTACACAGCCTTACATTCAAATTTCTGTGTGTGTCGCCTTATGCATTATATTTTGAAAGGGTACATTGAGGAAAAATCTAAAAATATCTATGTATGTTACAAATTCATTTGTTAATTTTTTGGATTTGTACACAGTCCCAGTGGTATATGTATTTGTACATCTGGTAATATATTCTATTTAAAACTCTTTAATGCATGTTTACATCCATGCTTCAGACACAACACAACTAATACTTATGTAATGTAAAGTTAGGCATTTTACAATGACTCACAAGCCCTTACCTATGTTACATATACCCCATAAAGCATACACACAAATGATGAAGAATATGTTCAACTTGAAGTAAAAATTGTGACATTCCTGAAATCCTTTCCAGTTGGAGTTTAACCATATTGTTTTAATTGCTGATAATTTATTATTTTTTAATATTTGTGTGTTGCCTTACTTCCTTTGTTGACACTCAAAATGCACTTACTATCAGTGCCTCACCCACAACATTCCTCCTTCCAAATGCTCGAATGCTGATAACTGGATTTTGTGCTATATAAAATTTAATTTCTGCACACATGTATGGGTGTACACATTGGTACACAAATATCCTTTATGAGAGACACTATCAGTACATAATGTTACAAAATGAAGTTACTGCCTTTGGGCTACAGTATTATAGAATGCAAATAAAAACATTGCCACACAATATATTTATGTCCATCACTCACTACATACCATTTGTATGTACATGGATTATTCATACACTTAACTACCTCAACTAGTATGTGTATACATTCCTAGGTGCAAGCTACAACAAGTTAATGGCTGATAATGCATCCCTTATGTTAAACTGTTACTGATTTATGAGTGAGTAGATTAATTGTGAGCATCACATTATGTGTAATACATGATCATTGTATTGTTTTTGAATGGATACTCCACATATAGACTCACAAACATTACTTGTCATCCTTTGTAACTGGTATGCCATTGTGCATTGTGAATTGTGGACCAGTATCATGGACAAGCTATTTTGATGGTGACTGTGAGACACAATATCATCTATATTACTGTAATGGCATTACATTTTGAGAAATTTGTCACCAGCCCCAAGTTGCTGTGTCTTTCTGTACATATCCTCATACAGCCACACTTTTCACTTCTTTGCCTTAATCATGATTCTAATGCCAGCCATTGCAAAATAGCCACTCCACACACTTTCCATATCATGTATTTAAGTCATCATTCATATATGTATATGTTTCTTTTTTTTAATACTTAGGACAATCTATAAATTGAAATTCACCCAAACACAACCCCATGACTTTTTACATTTTGGGCCAGATGTATGACCCTTTTTTGCTGTCGTAAACGGGAGATACGCTCGTTTGCGACGGCAAAAAAGGGTGCAGGCATGTAGAAACGCTATTTTGCGAGTCACTGACTCGCAAAATACCGTTTGTGACTCTCGCTATTAGGAAGGGACGCCCCTTCCTAATAGCGAGTCTTAATGCCAATTCAATTCAGAAGAAAAGATTGTTCCCATTTGGAAGCCCTAACATATGAGAAAGACTAGGTTTCTTTAGTATAGGTCGATGTATTGACTATGAAATATTTTTAAAAACTGACCCCATTTTTAATATTTGTAATGCATCTGATTACTTTATGATCCTTCACAATGTATGTGGGTTATTATGTATTGTATTATGTATTGTATTTTTGTGTGCTGTGTAAACCATTAGTATGATCAATAATTAAGTACTTTTTAGAATACACATGGTTGTATTGTACAAGTAATCATTATGATCAATAATGATGGATTTTCAGAATGCTTTTATGGTCATATTTTATATACTGAATAAAGCTCAATTGAATTGAATTGAATTGAGTCTCAATGCCATGTACTATTGTTTTGTGACCACATTTGCGGCCGCAAAACACTCACAGTTTACCACCTGCTTCAAGTAAGTGGTAAACCACTCGCAAACAGGAAGGGGTCCTCAGGGGACCCCTTTCCCTGTGTGAGTGTGTGTGAAAATAATTTTTAAGAGCAGGCAGTGGTCCCAGGGACCACTGCCTGCCCTTAAAAAGGAAACTGTAAAGTTTCATTTTTCTTTTTAAATGCATCCCGTTTTCTTTAAGGAAAACGGGCTGCATTTTGTTTAAAAAACTGCTTATTTAAAAAGCAGTCACAGACATGGTGGTCTGCTGACCACAGCAGGCCACCATTGCTGTGAGTGCTAGCCAGTCCCAATGTGGTCGCAAATTGTGCTTGCCTCATGAATATTGATGAGTCATGCAATTTGCGACCTCATTGGGAATCGCAATCAGTGTCTGAGACACTGTTGTACATTCATTTTAGCGAGTCGCAAATTGCGAGTCGCAATTTGGCGCAATCTGCGACTCGTTAAAGTGAATGGTCTTACATCTGGCCCTTCGTTTTTAAACATATGTTTTTTAACACTGCTCAAAGGTTTTAGCTTAACTTTTATTTGATTAATCACAAAAGTTTAATTTACCACTAGATTATCTTGTCTGGCACACCCTGCCATTAAGTGCACAATTGTATTTTGTGATTCTTCATCATCCTCAACCTCCGGTGTGATTGTACAGTTATAGTTCAATGGGACATTAGTCTTTATACATATGTTGTGTAATATTGCCCAAACAAGGGTGTATTTGCACACCATTGGTGGTGCGTACAGTTGTCTTCCACCTGATTGATCCAAGCAACAAAGCCGAGATTTAAGTTCCCCAAACATGAGTTCAACAACGTTGCAGATTTTCAATGCCGCATTGAATCTCTTCTGACCATCAATCTGTGAATTTGTGAAGGGGGTCATCATCTGTGGCTGTAGCCCATAGCCTTTGTCACCAGAAATAAGAAATGTAATTACATATTAGAAGTAGTTTTGAACTCATGCATGCATGCTGGGTTTATGATATATGTTGAACAACTAAAAAGCAAGTGTTATGTTATGTTATCTTATGTTATGTTATGTTATGTTATACGTCACTGGTAAAGCGCACGTTCACCATAAGGTCTCTGGCGTCGGTACAGTGTACAGTGTACATTTGAAGGTCAACATTTAGCAAGTTTATGTCAAACTATTTGGGAAAAAATGCCTGTTTTATATATATGGACTGTGGAAGGCTTTTTATCAGTGTTAAATAAAATAGTAATCAACATCCATAGTTACATTTCACAAAGGAAATGTGTTATGTTTTGCATAGCCATACCACAACAGCATTTGTAAATGTAATTTTACACATTAATGGTTAAATGTTGGCTGTTGTTGACATTATACTCATAACATAAGGCAGTTTAACTTCTTAGGTATTAGTGAATCTGAGTCACAAATGCATTGCTTTGGTTTATATACACACACAAATACACACATTGAAACCAAAACCTTTATTGTAGCTTAGATATACATATTGCATTTCAAAGAATTTTGTTTATTGGAACCACAAACCATTATTATCCATGCAGCATTTGCATTAAATTTCCTTTGTTATACAGCAGCATAAGTAGTGGTCAATGTAGTAAAGTAAGAACACGGTCCTGGGCACACGTAATTAGGATACAACAATGGTTGAAGAGTCTCGTATTGTGACAATATCTGTGATCGACACCAGTGTAATATTCAGATTTGTTTAATGATGCAACAACGAAAAACAACCAGCCAACATGTGTTTCGTCACATAAGGGAACTATCCCGTGACTTCTTCAGGGCTGTGTGGCGCTGCAGAGTGACAAGACGGTCTCGCGAGGCCGGTGATAATTCCAACCCGGCCAGGGGGTCAATGAGGGCCAAACGGTCCACGTTGCAATGTTGCAAATCCTGCTGGGAGGGGAGCTCAATCTGGTCGACCCCTGTGGGTAAGGCTGTGGGGAGGGCTGTGTGGCCCGCATCCGGAAAGCGACACGGTACCAGTGTCTCCTCCCCTTCTTCAATCTAACTCGAGATCATTTCCATTAATACGGCGCATCCGCCTACTCACTTGCTCTAGACACTGGACGGCTCTGATTACCATTCCTCACGGCCACTCATACACTCTCGTTTGTAACACCGAGGCTTCTACACGTCGCATCTTGATGTTTTATTCCCTCAGTGAGGTCCGCTTGAAATCAGGGGCCACACAGACCTCCCCACAGCCTTACCCGCAGGGGTCGACCAGATTGAGCTCCCCTCCCAGCAGGATTTGCAACGTTGCAACGTGGACCGTTTGGCCCTCATTGACCCCCTGGCCGGGTTGGAATTATCACCGGCCTCGTGAGACCTTCTTGTCACTCTGCAGCGCCACACAGCCCTGAAGAAGTCACGGGATAGTTCCCTTATGTGACGAAACACGTGTTGGCTGGTTGTTTTTCGTTGTTGCATCATTAAACACATCTGAATATTACACTGGTGTCGATCACAGATATTGTCACAATACGAGACTCTTCAACCATTGTTGTATCCTAATTACGTGTGCCCAGGACCGTGTTCTCATTATTGGTGTGGGTTTTTGACTCGCACATTTACGGGGGTTACAGGGTATTTTCTCCGACCTGGCAGCACCGTGCATACACTGAGCATAGCAAACACGACGCGAACTAGCCTGAGCGCCAATCTTCCTGTCTTTACTAAAAACCCTACACCGTGATAGCAATGTAGTAAAGTAGTTGGTGATACAAACTGATGCTTGAGGAATTAGCAGTCATTTACACAAATGTCCCTATCACTTTGTTTATGGGTCTGTACGTATTTATTTTTATTTGTTTAAGTCCATGTTTTTCCATGAGATAGGTTGTGATATATTGTTACAAGGATACGTTACTTATTGTAACTATGCAACAACTGTGAGGCCTTACTATGTGAAAATGGAACCTTTAATTTTGCCTTGTGTCTCACAAGGGACTGGGTATATGGCAAGTAGTTATGTACTAGTTTCCACCTCAGACAAGCATTACTTTAAGATAAATTGAGTGTTTTTTTCATTCACACAAGCCAGCATTCTTATGTGAAGTTACATAACATTTGTGGTTGTTACTCTTTCCATAGGTGCATCATGGTCATTCTCATGCATTGCCTCAAACTATTTGACAAATTGACACACTGACAGTAGTTATTAGCTGTGTTACTGCATGATATGGTGTGCATTACATACATTGACATTAGATTGAGACATAGATTTAGTACTCCTAGCAATTGTGTGTGCCTGTATATACTACCATCTGCAGCACACATGGTAGGAGTAACAAAGAATTCTGACTACTTTTACTTTGTTTTTTTTTAATGTTCCTACCTATGCTGCATTAGCACCCCATTACACGTGCAGCCTTCCACTATGTTGCAAGGGTGGGTGTGTTGTAGGTAGACTTCACACGGTCATTCACCACATGAATTGTGAGTTAATGGCAATAACTATGCTGGTATTGTAGATATGTCCTCTCACACAGTGGCATCACACAGTAAATATTACTTTGTTGGTTGGGCTGCATTTCATCTAACAGTAATAAACTTGACACACAATGGTAGACATTTGGCTTTCTGATTTGTTTCAATGCAATCATTATGTGTACATTTAACTACTTAATTATGGTTGTATGATGTTACAACGCATACCATTATAATACATGCTTCTACAAAGCGGTCATAACAACGCAAAAACCACTACAATGCATGATTTTACAATGAATACAGTTACAATGCAGTCCCATAGACTAGCATTATAAGTACCATTACAACACACTCCATAACAACGTATGCCATTACAACGCAAATATAATGAACTGTAAAAAAAAAGGTTATCAGCCTCACAAAGTTTTTGGGGAAAAAACAGTAACTAAGCTGATGCACTGCAAATTCAGTTTTTCAAGTGTCCTTTCTCTATTACTTCTAATAGCTCTGGATTCATTCATGTAACAAAATGGCTGCCATTCTTAGCAAACAAGAAAAAAAGTATTTCTAAACATTACATATTAAATATAGTTTCTGTCAGATTTTGTTTCTACATGTAAAATGCAATCGAAAACATTTTTTGTTTTCAATTACCAGCACACAAAAACGTATAAATTGATCAGTCCGCCATTTTGTACTCAGTGGATCACTGACTTCCCAGGTGTCCACATGCATCGGAGCATGGAGAAAAAAAAAGAGACACATTGCTTTGGAACACTGTCACCTACAGATCAAGTAAGTAAAAGAGTCACAACAAACACACATACACATAATACAAAAAAAAACAGAATATTTTCTAAGAATAATTTTTTATTTAATCCAAAGACCTCTGCCTGAATCTATCTAAAGACACTCACAAAAGTAAGTATATCTTAAATAAATCGACTGGTATTTAAAAAAACATTTTCCAACATTTTCTTATTAAAGAAAAAAAATAAACTAAATTACTGAGATGGTATTGTCAAAAAATAATAGTATTATACCATAGACTGTCAATTAGAAAAGTAGTACCCAGATTTTACCTCAGGGCACATGCATGTAAGTGAAGGAGGACAAAATTACTTATCCAAAATGGAAAAGTGTTTGCATAAGAGGAGGTGCTGTATGGTAGTGGGGGCAAATTTACTATTCCTACTTCAACAGGTATTTGCCTCATGGAAGGTGCTGTATGGTGGTGGAGGCAAATTTACTATTCCTACTTTGACCGGTGTGTGCCTCAGGGAAGGTACTGGATGGTGGTGGGGGCAAATTCACTATTCCTACTCCGACAGGTGTTTGCCTCAGGGAAGGTGCTGGATGGTGGTGGAGGCAAACTTACTATTCCTACTCCGACAGGAGTTTGCCTCAGGGAAGGTGCTGGATCGTAGTGGGGGCAAATTTACTATTCCTACTCCGATAGGTGTTTACTTCAGGGAAGGTGCTCGATGGTAGTGGGGGCAAATTTACTATTCCTACTCCGACAGGTGTTTGCCTCAGGGAAGGTGCTGGTTGGTGGTGGGGCAAATTTACTGCTCCTATTCCGACAGGTGTTTGCGTCAGGGAAGGTGCTGGTTGGTGGTGGGGGCAAAATTACTATTTCTTCTCTGACAGGTGTTTGCCTCAGGGAAGGTGCTGGAAGGTGTTGGGGGCAAATTTACTATTCCTACTCCGACAGGTGTATGACTCAGGGAAGGTGCTGGATGGTGGTGGGGCAAATATACTATTCCCACTCTGACAGGTGTTTGCCTTAGAGAAGGTGCTGGATGGTGGTGGGGGCAAATTTACTATTAATACTCCGATAGGCGTTTGCCTCAGGGAAGGTGCTGGATGGTGGTGGGGGCAAATTTACTATTCCTACACCAACAGGTGTTTGCTTCAGGGAAAGTGCTGGATGGTGGTAGGGGCAAATTTGCTATTCCTACTCCAACAGATGTTTGCCTCAGGGAAGGTGCTGGATGGGGGTGGGGAATTAAAATTAAGAATCCTATTCCACCAGGTATTTAACACAGTAAAATACAATGAGCCCGAGTTGTACTGCCCTCAAAGAAAGAATGCAACTGTACACACATTTTAAAAAACGAATGCATAAACAGTACATTTCACAGTCACATTTTCTATTCTTTTGCAGATCTGCAATTGTTTTGCAAGGAAATTAAAGCTTCAAAATACACACTACAACATACTACAACCAATCCCAAGAGTTCCTGACCATTGAAATAGCTCAAAAGGTACAAATTTGACACAAGAACCTAATAAGTCCAAACAGTATTAAAAACTGCACCAAAGAAAAATGAAATGTAAAACCACTCCTAACACAATCTCACTAGATAAAATAAAAACCTATATCTGAATTAATGGAGTAGGTTAGAACTAATCACAGACAAAAAGCATTTTCCTTTTAACAGGTGTAAAGCAAACCATCCATCCACAGGAAAACAAAAGCAATGAATAATATGCAATTATTTCTTCTTTACATTTCTGTACAGTTCAACTCACATCACAACACTAGTGTGGAGGAACACATCCTCCATAACAACCAAATCAACACCATCAGAAGTTGCTGATCACGCAACGAGCCAAACCATACAAGGTAAAATTGAACAAAAAAACTATGAACACAAATAATAACTTTCTTTTTGTAGGTTTCAGCATTGCATAAAAAATAAGAACTTGCTAAACAATAAAAAATGTAATTTTTCAAATCAATAATGTGAAAACATTTTTCTTTGCAGGCTAATTTCAAAAATACATTTTTAGATCAAAACATGAAAACATTGTTTTCTCTTTCTTTCAGAACCGAACAAGCCATAGCACAACACCTATCAGAAGGAACAAACCGTCCAAACATCAGAAAACAATTACAATTACAATTCACACAACAAAGAATCATATTTAAGGTAACATATATCATAAAGTCAAGTCTCATCAAAAATAACTTTTTTTCATACAGGTATCAACGAAACAAACATTTCAATGCCAACATTGCAAAGCGTAAGAAATTCAACCCTTGTTATAATATAGAAAAATAGTCTGTAAAATAATTAATCTAAAAACTTTTTTTACTTGCAGGTGAATTCTTTTTAAAAACATTCATATACCAAATCTCTAAAACAATGTTTTTTCGTTTTTTCTAAATACAGATAAGAATGGCAGCAAGAAATCAAGCCAACTATTTAAAATCAAGCAGGCGAAATAGACTACTGAGTTACAGTAGCTAAATTTATTGGAGAGGTTAACTGAGCCCAGGTTTCATTGGAGGTGTGTGCAGTATTATGTATCCCATTGCACAGGCAGAGCGGTTACTCTTGGTGACAATGTTGAAAAAACAACCGACCATAACCACTCTGCCATGGAGATTGAAGTTCGACAAAATATTGAACAGATAAAAACCCTTGCATCCACCTCTAATGAACCCTGTGGCTCAGTTTTGAGGGAGGTTTCCCAAAACATACCTATGCATGTAGCTAGTTCTATGTCTACTATCCCTAATCTACGTCGTATTATACACACAAAAACAGGCAAGTAACCCTCAACGTGTTACCCCTCAAACCTACTCAGATATCAACATACCAGAGAAATTAACAGTAACCTTTACTAATAAAACATTCATTTTGCATGACAATAAAAACCCTCTAAAGCAAATACTAATTCTTAGCACCCCCCGTAACCTTGCTAAATAAACTAGAGAACAGTGATATTTGGATGATGGATGGTACGTTTAAATCCACCCCCATTCCTTCAGCCAAATATACACTATTCATGCCAACATTAACAACACCACTGTTCCTTTAGTGTACAGTTTACAACCCGATAAACAAGCTTCAACCTACACTGAATTTTTGTCAGTGATTAAAACTCTAAATAAAAGTCCTAGAAAAGTGAATATTGTTTCTGAATTATCTATGATTACTACTATTACTAAATTATACCCAGAAACCCAAATTCAAGGATGTTTTTTCCACTTTTCACAGGCATATTGGCGGAAAAAACATCTTTAGGGGAAGATTCTGGGGCCCATTACGATGTCTGTCGGAAGGGCATCCGAGAGCCTTTGGAGTCAGACCTTCCGAACGGCTTGGGTGCAATTTTCCCGACCGATGCATTATGATGCCCAAAACCCATTGCTTACCGACCGACACGGTTACTCTGAATCCGACTGGATATTACGACGAGAAGCCTTCAGAAACACTGAATGGAGCCATTTGGAGCCACTTCCGAGTCCGAATCCGCCCGCACTATTACTATGCGTACTTCCGACGCGCCGAATCGGTCGGACCAACCACCCCGTCAGAGCAGTCGGAAGGGGAGTATTTCAACTCCAAATCTCGTCACAACACGATTCCTGCGACTGAGACTGTGCAGCTATGCATTCCATCATGCATGTGATCCCTCTACTGTACATCTACAATGAATATTACAACCCCAACAGGCGCGGTCATCGCAGACGGTAAGTTAGACACCTACCCCTACAGAGTAACATAGCTAAACTTCAAAAGACAATACAGTAGAAGGCAGGGGCGCAACTAGAGCCACATTTCAGGGGGGCTAATACTTCTAGCAATGTGTCCTTGAATAATGTAACTGGTGCTCATGCAAAGTGCCTCAATACCTTCGGGAAGAGTTCGAGCCATATAAAAATGCCAAAAAAAAGCCTAAAAGCCTAAGGTTAATAATCATGAAATGCATTCTCACACTGTGGCAGCTAAAGTAATTTGCAGCTTTAAGGAATAGGCAGAGAGGAGATGCAGGGGCTCTAGGAATGGGTGAAAAAACAATAAAGCCCTGTCATCAAGTAAATGGTCTTTTAAAGACTCGGGTGCTGCTGTGATAAGATGACAGACCAGCCACCCACAGCAGCTCAAGTACTGTCTGTGTGTGTGGGGGGAAGCTGTCTCAGCCCGAGCTGACACACACGACTGAGGGGGCTGAAGCCCATTGAGCCCTATAGGCGTTGCGTTCTACTAGAAAGTGTAGCATGTTGTGTATGTCAAATGAGGGAATGCCATAATCAGGTATGTACATCCAGACCGCTAAATACTAGGAGAAACACACATTTGATGTTGAAACAGGAATGGCCATAGCCACATATGTATGTATCACAAAGTGAATGCATGAGTCCACCACAACACAGAACGAAACATCGCAGGGCAATAGAACTTCAATGTACTCACAAAAGTATGTCCACAGAGACATATTCACTGGCACCATGCCAGCACCTACATGCATCTGTTCCACAGGCTAAATCCTAATTTCGGAAACCCATACAAAGACCACAGCATCTCATGTCATAGGAAGCCACATTGCAGGAAGTGACACCAATTATCCTAATCACCTTGCCACTTACAAAACACCATAGCAGAAGTACATTATCTACTCTGGATAGCTTCAAAAGAAGATACAACATGTATAAATCACACAGGAACGTGAAGTCAGATGCTAAACCTGATCTACCAAGTAGCAAGACAATAAATCCACCCAATCAGATGTATAACCTAGGCCTACCTTATTTACTATCTTACACCTCACTTTACCTGATGCACCAATTTTTGACAGATCAATACATGTCTAGAAACACCAAATTGACTACTACAGTCCAACCTGGACCTCCACTCCCCCATCAGCCCAATCACCACAGTCTCACATCCTGTGTCCTGATGAGTACAGCAGTGTTAGAGCAGGTATCCAACAAAGCCTACGTTCACCATCATCTCAGCCCCACTGCAGGGCACGTGGCCAGGTCATCATAGGGAGACACAACCAGAATGGGATGTTGGATATGTCAAGAATAACGGCATGGGAAGGATACAGCACAGATCCAGAGCAGGACTCAGACTGATGAATCCCTTACATACCATGAACACAGGTCAGATAGCACGTATACCGCACTCAAATACATTGGGACACAACTATCTTGGGTCACCCTATGCTTTGCCAGGCCAGGTTGGTACGCCCCTAGTGGACCTGTGCCATTCACTCATCACTGTTGACTCAGGCCAGCCAGCACAGCATGGGATATGATTCCTGCCTGTACAGTCAGGACCAGGTATCGAAATATCCAACATGGAGTCACAGCACTCCAAAAAGGGATAAAGTGATAACAGTCCACATGGAGCAGGTATAACATCTGCAGGTACACAAAGGATGGTTCATTATCCAAAACCTTGGATGAAGGAAGACACACATCTCAAAACTACAACAATTTCTCACATACAAAAGACAGACACAGGGAAATGCGTTTGCTGGCATATGGTACAATGAATGTCCCTGCACACAAGTCACAAGACATTTCCACATCAAAACCAAAACCTCACTATCAGATCATTATCATGTCATGGACACAAATTGGGATGGATAGTAGATCATCTTTATTAATCAGGAAGTGCAGATCTGGTTAAACATTCAGCAAGGAATCATGCATACCACAACAGGAGCATATGGAACAAAATCAAACAACACAATAAACATAACAAGATAGAACAGTACAGAGGGACCATGTGCATTTAGAAGGTCAGCAACACACATACCTCACAGGCCACACATGGGGGGGTGAGACTGGGGCCTCTAAGACAATAGCAAATGACAACAGTTGACATTGTAGCATATGTGTACTCCAAAAGACACCCCTACACGTGAA
This sequence comes from Calotriton arnoldi, assembly GCA_963921515.1. Classification (NCBI taxonomy): domain Eukaryota; kingdom Metazoa; phylum Chordata; class Amphibia; order Caudata; family Salamandridae; genus Calotriton; species Calotriton arnoldi. The sequence continues at coordinate 87,350 of CAWUFW010021102.1, read as the reverse complement.
CAAAGGAGGAAATGTCATGCAGCCAGTCTGCCTCACATGACAGAGCAGCTGCCTCATCTAGCCATGTCCGGAACACCTTTCATAGGGCCATTGACATGTGTCTATCACCCTCACCCTACAAAGTCCTATACCCATCCAGTGGTTCTTCATGTAAACAATTGACCCACAGCTTAGCTATTGCAATCCTCTGGAGGCACACAACTCACTCCCTGCTCTGCGCAGTAGCCTCAGCCCTACTCCATTAACGAGCCGCTGCGCACAAGTGTTGCAGTCTTGGGACTGCAGTGGCCTAACAATGCATGCAAATGGCCTGGCGTCTGATTAGCATTTTTTAAATCCATCCTTTCATTGAATAACTTCTAAAACATCATTACCAGGAATATCCCTTCATCTATCCATTACAATGGAAGGAGGTTGAACCAATCCTTCACTGGGCCAAGTACGTCTGTAACTCAGCAACACAGATTAGCAGCATACAGCTATGTCCAGAACATATGTATCAATTACAAAATTGGTGTATTACATTGTGTGCACATGTGGCAGGACACAAACTTTCATGGTCAGACAGCTGAGGTGAGACATGCCCTGTGCCACATGTCAAATTGAATTGAATGGAGTTTGCCATCATGACATACTGTACATCAGTAGTGTCTAGTCTATACTCACTCCTTGCACGTGGAGGACTCATAATAATATATCAGTGTCAGAGCTGGTGACAGTGGGTCACTCTTCATGTGTCCAAACACATCAATCTCCAGTCTCAATAATCCACCCTTGATGCGCAGGTCGTGGATCCGGGGCAAATGAGCAGAATCAGTGTCTGTCACTCCACACGTGTCCCATCTCAGCCATCAGTGTACCATGTGCCAAGAAATGGACCACTGCAATGTCAGGATCTTCCTGCAACTGGACAAAGGTAATGTGCTCCTGTACCCAGATTAGGTCCCCCACTGAGCTCCATCCTGTGTCTCTCCATGTGGTCAGTCCTTCCCAACAATGCCTTCATGGAAAAGTGCTAGGAAGTGCAGAATAACAGATGGAGAGTACAGGATCATGTCCCTCAGTAGCCACAGGGCCACTACCCCAAAACACACTTTCAACAGGCTGTCAGCTCCACACGGGAGTTATGCTTCAGGGAGCAATATTGATCCCTCAATCTCTTGTGCCCTGCATATTGGGAACATGCTCACTTTGTACAACTGACTACCAAACAAACGTAACACTGGCCATTGCAGTGGTACAGCCACATAACATTCCTTTTAAAATGCACAGCCTTGACGGCCTTCACTCTGGCAGATACAGCCTACACAGACCCACACTTGTCATGCCACTATTGCAGACCAACCCTCACAGCATGGTGTCAAACTCCCTGGAGGCACAGCCACTGAATGGTGATGGCAAAAACACAAGATGCAGGGGAGCAGTATCTCCTCAGGAAGTGAAAACCCAACCTTGCCCTGTAACTGGAAGAGTGATAAAATAAAACATCTGTGGACATAATGAGGATATGGCCCTGCTAAGATTCACACAATGAGATACTTTGCATCAGCACAGATACAGATCCATAAGTACCAAAAAACATTAAGCTCACACATCACACTATGCTCATCCGCCATCACCTCAGTTGGAGGATCATCCACGCAGAGGGCAAAAACACAACTCTTGGTTCACTTAACACACAAACTCAACACACCCTGCAAATCTGATTGTCTAACAGAAATGTCCGAAATGGCCCTGTAGATAGACTGAATATAGAGCAGCATGTCGTCTGCATCAATGGATACTGCATGTACCTCATCAGCCAGTAAACTCAAGATTATTAACATCCCTGACAAATGTCTTGGCTAGCGGATACATTGTCAGGGTAAAGAGAAGTTGGGAAAGGGGACAGTCCAGATAAGTCACCCTGCCCAAACTAAAAGAGGGTGACACTTGACTTGGGCAGTTGGCTTGGCATCAAAAACACATATGTCCAGTTTTGACTGAGTGGCAAACATGGATACACGATCAACAGTATTGTATACATTCTGCAATTCCAGCACTAAGCAGGCTACATAGGGACACCTCCCATGGACCAGCTACAGCACACTATTTTGCATTAGACTGTTAAGCATCATGGTTCTTTCAGGGATAGAATCCTTTTGGACACCATGCACTAGATGCCATTGGTGTACCAGCAGGTGAGGCACCACTACTATACTAAGGATTAACAATTCCTGGCAAGCATGGTCAAAGGAGTTTGTGGCCATAGCCTCAGCTAGGTCACTGTTGTGTTTTAACAATGGCAAATAAACACAAGCAATCCCTACTCTTATTAAACATTCAACTCTATTGATCATGTGTGGAGCAGCATAAATTGAGGAATTACACTCTATTAATCTGAGATAGGTGCATCACAATTATATAATAAAAACACTATAGTTAGGAAGGAGGTATCAGTCTTAAAACATGAGAAAAGTTGAAAAAAGTTTTATTTAAATAAAATCATGTCATACTTCATTAAAACAATTTCATTAAAAACCATCATATCAATACACAACAATGTTAAAAAGAAAATACATAAATGTTCATGGGCAAGAAAACTAAAAACGGTCGACGCAGCGTTTCGGTGAGATCACTTCTCCACCTTCTTCAGGACTGAGTTTTATATTAAAGCATACCTTCATGTATGATTAGATCATCGCAATAATCGTTGGAGCCACCGTATTATAATTAGATTTGGCAAAACCAATATTGAATTATGGTTGCTGAATAACACAATCTTGGGCTGATATGGACCAGGAAAGTGGTGTACAGTAATATTAAACAGAGGGTGTTACTGCTCCACTCCGTATGTTTCCCAATACATGGACCGTGTCTGGTTTGTTCGCAGAGTGTTACTTCGGCCTCCCCGCTCCAACGATATGACTTCCGGATTGATTTCAAATCAAGATTGTGTTATTCAGCAACCATAATTCAATATTGGTTTTGCCAAATCTAATTATAATACGGTGGCTCCAACGATTATTGCGAGAAACTCAGTCCTGAAGAAGGTGGAGAAGTGATCATTTATGTATTTTCTTTTTAACATTGTTGTGTATTGATATGATGGTTTTTAATGAAATTGTTTTAATGAAGTATGACATGATTTTATTTAAATAAAACTTTTTTCAACTTTTCTCATGTTTTAAGACTGATACCTCCTTCCTAACTATAGTGTTTTTATTATATAATTGTGATGCACCTATCTCAGATTAATAGAGTGTAATTCCTCAATTTATGCTGCTCCACACATGATCAATAGAGTTGAATGTTTAATAAGAGTAGGGATTGCTTGTGTTTATTTGCTGATGTTACCCCTTCCCTCCTCTTACTAGTGGGGTGTCTCCAATCTTTTTTTCACTGTGTTTTAACAATGTACACATAGATTGTGGGTGTCTCCAATCACTCAAGGTGGCCCAAGAGGGATACAGTAACCTGTGTTCAAGTACAAGCTCATAGGCATCATTGAGACAGGGCGGGAGGCTGTCCAACGCATGAGTGGTCAACGTGGCAGTGCGCAGAATCACTCTGAGTATCTCTTGTACCAGCCAACGGGGTGTTGATCACTGCATGCGCTGCCAGATCAAGTACAGGTAGACTCAATTCAGTCAGGAATCAGGAAACATCTACCTTGTGGTCAGACTAGGGTGAATGTATAGATCACAACAATACACCGTGAAGGATTCATGGATGGTTGAGTGACTAGTGTGCATCTGGAGTAGGGGATCCATAATCATCAACATATGCTGGGATGTTGTTAAGCAACAGAAGAGGCAGGACAGGAGTTACCCTGACTTATCTCACTACATGGGCATTCCAGCTTGTCATGTTGCAAAGTAAAAGCAACACAGTTGCTCAATCAGATGGGTGTGGTGTGTTTGAGCACCTGTCAGCATGGCTAACATCACAGCCTGCAACTGAACCGCAGTATATTTCTGACCTCGTGATGCCTCTGTCTACAGCAAAGCCCTGGGGATATTGGCCCTAGACAACACACAAGTCCCCAGACCCAGCCACTCAGTACTGATTTCAGTGCTTCCCATTCCAATTACCTAGGAGTTGTTGTGTCCCAGTCGTCAGTGAAATATTTGGAGACTAAATCCCTCAGGAATGAGAAAAATGCATGGGTCTACAACAATGTAGGATGCAGCCACCATGTGTGGACTGGGGGCGCTGCACACTACACCCCATATGTATGTGTTGTGGGTCATCTTCTGAGAATTTCATTCACAGTAAATCAGCATCTAGCTCCTCAGGCTGTAGTGTGAGCTGCTAACAAATAATCCATCCCAAATGTGCAGATTATATACTGCAGAGTAGTAGGAGTGCTCATGAGTCTCAGGACATAGGATCCACCAACAGTGTTGGAGGGACCAGTGCGCAGCATATTGTGTAAGATAAGCTGTGGCTCTCGTACACGATTGGCATAGCCATCCTCAAGCCAGGGGATATGGGTACACCTTGTGAGGATGACGGATATGTGCAGAATGAAGTTTGCTTTGCCCACATTTGTCAATGAAACACTGACCCCTAATCTTTGCAAACCTCAAGGAGACCCCCTACAAAGACATATTGCCCTTAGGCTCTGTGGCAGTTGTCAGTGCGGTAAATGGGACCTCGTATGGATCCACGCAAGGGCTACCCTTGCAAAACTGGCTAGAGGAGGAAAAAAAATTGACAATGAAAAGACTTATGAAACTGGGTGTAATGTTCCGGTGTCACATGTGTCACTTGTAACAGTGAAATGTTTTTCATCAGCACAACCAGAGATATCATTACAATGAGTCTATCTCCCTTGATGTCCCCATACCTCAGACATTCAAAGTCAGAATGCCATTAGTACCCATGTGTGTGTGTAGTCTACTGGGAACTGTGGGGAGATGCGTTTCAGGAGTAGTCTGCCCCAGGTGGCCCATCAACACACACATCTTTGACTTCTCACTTGGGGGGGGGGGCTATGGCCCTCTAAGCAATGGACTTCCATCCAATGTTTCTGCATCATGACAGTACAATATGAGCAATCAACACCTCCATCCCAGAGCAGTATCCAAAGGGAAGAATGAGCAATACGTGACAACATCTACCTACAAAGGGTAACTTTGTAGGTATGCCCACACACAACTCAGAGAAGGCAAGGCTAGGTGGAGGCAACTTCTTCTGTGATGCCAATAGGTTTTGCATATGCCAGGTTTCTCCTAGTGGCCATGTCAACAATCTTTCATGAACAATCAGCGGCAGACAGCAAGCTGCAGCTAACACATACTACATCCTCATGATTCACCTGGCAACTGTTTTCACATACTGACATCCACATAATCTACACATGTGTACATTTCAACATTACCTCATGGCCTGCATAATCTCTACTTGTGCGGGTCTGACCCCTCTCATATCTACCTCAAAGTACATGCTCATCTCTCAAACAATCATACATACACAAGCACGTCATAATCCCCCCCTTGTGCAGCTATCCGGAAAAGCATGTCTGCCCCACAAGCTCCAGCCTTGTACTCCAACTTTTCCACCATGAATCTCACAATCTCATACTGGCGCTGCCCTTTTAGCATCGACACCTACTTTCACAGCACCACTCTTCATCACTTTGTACACAACACCTCTCACATACATGACATGTACACAGTGTACTGTACTCATCACCTCCTCAGCATACGTTAAACGTATCATGTCAAATGGACAATTCTCATCACCCGTTTGACCCTCAGCAATGTCTTGGACTGCACTTTTATCACAATGTGCAGCATCACAGCCAACTCTGACATTCACACTTAACACATCACCACATCTCTCAAAAAGACACTTACATTGCTCAATGAATATGTCCTCAGTCATTCGCATCTCACCATTTACCCACCTTACTCTGCTTAAGTTCTACAGATAGTCATTTCAGAAACTAATGCATCCACAGTTTCAAACACAACATACATCAACTGGACAACACCTCATATTTCAACATACAGCACTCTAAATTACCCAACTGGTGTATACCCTTGACATACACATAGCCACTTTGTTACAAATGTCAATTTGAACCTTGTCTTACTGTGCCCCTGTCACATCCACATCTCAGTTCCATGCTCCATACCTCCTTTGACTTCTGCACATTAACAACTATCCTTTATCAATGACACTGCCCTGTCACAGTCATCTCTCACCGTAGTGCCACAGACTACAGCTATCATCTCCTGCCAAACTCCAACCTTGTCTAGCTTGTTCTACCTCTATCATATCTACCTATTCCTAGCATAACTTGCCCAGGCTTTAACCAGTCTTGCAAGGTCACACACTCTGACTCACACCCCCGCATTTCAAAACATTCACTTTGGAACAATGACTATACTTCATGTCTCCTACACAAGAACTGCCTCTGAATCTAACTCCTACCTTACACTCTCTGAAAAACTCCAAATTTGTCCTGCCCCCATTATGTATGAGTCTCCACTCCATTTCTAAAATGGAAACACAAGCATCTCTTACCTCTACCCTTGTTAAGCTAGCTCACCCATGCAACATACACATTGCAAAACACATCTGCAGCTAGGCCTCACATTCCAAGATCCACCTCCTCCCCTGCCTGGCAACTAAGAGCATGGGTGTGACACAGGCTCCTGTAGCATTTCACAGAAGATAGGCCCACAACACTTCTGTACACTCACAGTCCACTCAGCTTACCACATGTAGCACAGGACAATACAATAGAAATAACAGCACTTTTGGTTCAGCTCTGTGAAATCTGGGACAACATACACACAAATCATATGCTCAACTACAAAAGATGTGTGGTTTAAAATGTAAAATCCAAACTTAGACAGACAAAACAATTGTCATTTGAAGATTGTGCAAAATAAATAATCACAATCATTCACAAATCTTCGCTCTTGGCACTCACCCCTGTTGAGCAGTGCCCAAATTGCTACGATTACATTATGCTTGTCAGACTTCAGTTGTGGGGGCTTAACATAGGATTTACTGATGTCCATCCAGGCAGGGGCAGGTTGCAATCATATCCATAGCACTCCCAAGTGATGTGGCCACATGCCATATTGATGTCAATGCATTGTGTAAGCCGTGTGTGGGGTGACCACAAGTCAAGTGTGGCATGAAAGCCAAGGCAGTATTAAAAATACAACATTCCAGGCCATGAACGGAAGGTGTGTTTGTGCCAAACACATTGACATCTCAGCACATTCCTAAGTATCCCAGGTGAGGGGTGTTGTATGTTGATTCTGCATCACCCTGATGCACTATGGATACAAACCCAAGGGAGGGGTCTGTCCACCTGTAGCTCATAACAGTGACTGTACACTGTTTGCTGGCCTCTGTAGTCATTAGCATTTGTGATGCTCTGGGCATCTGCCCACAGGCAGCGTCAGCCTGGATTGGCACACAGCATCCACCCTGAACTAAATTCACTCTACGCCACTCCTGTTACTAACTGAGGTTCAGACTGCTTGCATGAACTGAGCAAAGAAGGAGATTGTTGCCGTGCATTGTCATGCTGAATAGGTATACCTTTAGCTGTGTCATAGGAGGGGCTACAAGGGGCACTGGATGACCAAGCACAGACAAATGTTGTTCACACAGAATGTACTAACAGGACTTGACATAGCCTATCATTACCAACAGGTCAAATTGATGTGCAAAAAAAATACCCTTTGAAATTAATAGAGTTTGCCTAAATGTCGGAAACATAAATGGCACACAAAGACCAGGCAGCACCCAGCATTGTCCCTGAGCAAGTAGATGAAATATCTTGGACACAACAAGCACAATCCACTCCTGACTAGGCCTGGGTGGAAAACTACACTACGTTTGCGTAGTTTGCGTTGTTTGCGCAACTAAGCGCTACGCGAATTGCACGTTGCACAGTGAAAAACACGTAGCGTAGCGGGCATTTTTTGCTTGCTCGCGGTCCTCAACGTCAAGTTGTCGACCGCGAGCGAGCAAAATGACATCCCGGCGAGACTTTTTCCTCGTTCGTGATCAGCATCATCAAGTTGCCGATCGCGAGCGTGGAAAATAAACCTCCCTGCGAGATTCTCAACGCGGGGAGGTCAGGTTTCTCATTGCGAGTGGTCATGTATGCTCGCGACCGCTCGCGATGAGAAACTACCAGTCCGCGTTGAGAAAACTGACGCTCGAGTACAAATCTACTCGAGCGGCAGAAAACGACCGCTTGCACTAGTGCAAGATGCCTGCTTGTAATGATTGCACAGTGCGGACAAGCATCCGGCACTGTGCAATCATTGCGAACAGCATTTCCTACCGCACTACGCAGTTCGCGTAGTGCCACGCGTAGCTCGCGTAGTGCGAGGCACTCGCGTAGCTACGCGTAGCGCTACTACGCGAACTACGCCCAGGGTTACTCCTGACAGTATTGTGACAGCTCCTAAGCCATTTGGAGCTAAGTCACATATGTGTCATCTAAAAGATATGACTGGTAAACAGACATAATATCGAGTTGCAAATATCGACTAACACTAATATCGAGTCCAAAATATCGACATACAAAAATATCTACAGTCAGAATATCGTTGTCAAGAATATCGAGTTGAAGGTAAGTAATATCGTTTTCCCAAATATCAAAGTAATTAATATCGTTTGCTAAAATATCGTTGTTAAAAATATCGTTGTTTTATTTAGTGTTATGTATTTTAGTGTGTATTTTTAATGTATGTGTTGTATTTTTTGTGGAAGTATTGCATTTGTTTTTGAATATATGTGTTACATTTTTAGAAGTTACTAATTTTTTTTTAAGTAAATTTTGCGTTTTAGTTCCGTAGTGGGTTGTGGGTTTATAGGGGAATAAGGTGGGAAGTAATTTAATTATAATAGATGAAATAATAATTTTTAGAAGTTATTAATTGTTTTAAATAAAATGTTGTGTTTTTGTTCAGTAGCGGGTTGTGTGTTTATAGGGGAATAGGGTGGGAAGTAATTTATTTATAATTAATTAATAATTTGTAATAATTAATATTTCGATATTTAATATTTTATATTATTAACTGTGTTAATTAATTCATTATTAATTCGTTATTAATTGGTTGTTAATTAATAATAAATATTTGGTAAATATGTTAATTGTGTTATTTTTTTAGGAACGGGTTGTGGGTTTATAGGGGAATAGGGTGGGAAGTAATTTAATTATAATTAATTAATTATTTTTTTTGTTACTTAGGGGCCCATTACGATGGCGGGCGGAAGCACAACCGCCGTGCTGGCGGATGCAAAAAGCACCAGTTACCGCCGGCACGCAGCAGTCCACACGCCCGCCCAATTACGATGCGAAAAGCAGGCCAAACACCGCCGGCAAGCCAGCAACACCGTCCGCCATCAAAGTGCGCCCGTACACGTAGCGGCGCAGCCCAACTGACACACACCGTCCGACGAAACACGTCCCGCCCGGCGTATAAATTACGATGCCGCAAACAAACGGCTCCCACGGCTAAGAGACACCGCACGTGAAAGAGAGGCGGTAACACGGACGCAGAGCACGGACAACGAAGAAGCGGCACCCCGAGCATGAATCCAGCACTGCAGGCCCTTCCCATGCTTCTGCTGATGCACCACCAAGGACGCAACGTACCGCGGAGACGCAGGTAGGCACACACACAACAAGTGCACGCAAACAGCGCACACAGTGCAAGGGCGGAAAAAGCGGACAACCCCCACCAGCGCGTGTACACTACACATCCACCATTGCATCCACATATGACACACAGGCCAAATCGTAACATCGCGGAACACATGTGTACACACCACCTGGGACTAGGAACCAACCACCCCGTCACGGCCACAAAGCGCCGATGACGCCGCCACACATGCGCACAACGCAGAGGCCAACCGCAGCGCCATGCATGCGTCGCACACAGACACAGGGACACAACCAAGCAGCACACACATCAGCCCCACCCCAAACGCACATGACACGTGACAGGCCTGCCACAGACATGTCCCCAACGCCCAATTCACGGACAACACCCAACGCCACACAACCGACGCACACATGTCAGTGAAGTCACGCAACAGCAGGACACACCCCAGTGTAACAAACATGGCGAAGCACACAGCGGCGGCTACACCAACTAGGAGAAGCAGGCCCCTTCGGGAAGAGGAACGCCAGTACCACACTGAAAAACCCATACCACCCTGCACATATGAACAAGACACATGAAACGGAACACCAAAGAGCCCGGGGACCGACAACAGGTGGCCCAAGAATAACATCCACACACAAGGCCCAACGCAGAGCGGAAAGGCAGCCTGCCGCCCACACAAGGGAGAGCAGACAGCACTGAATGACCTTCCATTCCAACTACGAAACCACAGCCCTACGACAGAAGCCGGTGAATACAGCCATTGTCCAAGAATAGACCAACACAGGCATGCCGAGGAGACCGACCACAGGGCAGATAGCGCATATCACAGAAGCACACAACGGACGGGGAAGAAAGAAGAAAACACTCCCCCATGTCGGCCACATGCAAGTTAATTGGAAGGAGTCACACAGCACTGACCTTGAACTGTCTGAGAAGCATGTGGGAAGAGGGCCCGTGTCCTCCAAACAAGCCAACAGAGCACAAGTCCTGTCTCCCCACGACTACACAGAGCTCACAGCAACCCCGGAGCATGCACATTGCAGACTGCACACACAGCCGGAGCACGCCACCTCAACGAACCGCTGCGAAATGGCAACCGCAACACACCTACCCAACTACGCCGAACAGCTCAAGCTGTACAAAACCAACACGATACATACATTGGGATGCGATCTCCTGTCCCTGCTGAACGTAAGTTACCGACTGACTTACCGCATCACATTGTTCAGCTGCGTCATGCCCGTCTTCTACTGTCGGAGGTGTCCCTACCAGCATCCCGTCGAGATATGCCTCTCCAACCCGGCATGTCTGAAGGCGGACCTGCTACCACTACTCCTCCCTCTGGACGCACACGACAGGGCCTGCTCTGCCTATGGGGGCATGGCGTATGTGGCCAACATCGCACGCGCACTGAAATGGGACCACTGTGCCTCCACACGACGGATCATCGAGAACAGCTACATCGAATGTCACCCAGCATGCCCCATCATGGTCCTCCAAGGGACAACTTACGAACAACACCTTGAGAGCCACCATCCGCTTCATTGGCTGGCAAACATGTACACCACCAATGACATGGAAGCCCTGCTGGACGGCATCGCATACCTGACAACCTGTAAATACGTCGGACCACAACGCAGGTTCCCCGAGTGACCTATGAAGTCCAACCCCGCACCCATGCTCAGCTTCCGCACGGACTGGCCAGTCACCACCACAACAGCCATACCAAACGACCGGCAACTGTAACCACACCATCAACGACATCGCCATGACATCGGATATGACCGGGACATGCACACTGTTCCCCATCACATCCAGGAACACCGCATGCATTGTGGGAGGCAGTGGCATGGGCTCTGTGTATCGCACCCACATGGACGGAACTGCACGAACAACCAGGACACGACATGGATCCAGCGCACATGGACACACACACCGCTCAGTGGACATGAATAGGTCGCCTGGAGTCTGTGGGTGCTGCACCCTCCCACCCCCGCCCCGGGAATCCCATACCAGGACCTTTGCATGGACGACAAGTGCATACAACAACAACACGACCCCAGTGACTGTGACATGTCCAGTAACCACCACAGTGCAACAACAAGTGGCACGCCGCTGCATGCACGCAAGCACATGCCCTGATGTCATCTCACATGCACGCGTGCATGAGGAACAACCGCAGCAAACCTGTCACATGGAACTGAGATGGACTGTGCCCATGATGCCGAGCGGTCTGGTAGGCTACATGTATACCGTCTGTGTCAAAGTCCGCAGCTCCGCAGCTATACGTAAATGTACATTAGCACAGCCTTGGCCAAGCAGATGTTACCCCACACCCTATCCCATTTGTGATCATGCTCAGTATATCCTCAACATGTATTCCGCTGCCAGTAGTGTCCACTATACTGCATCACAGAGGACAGAAGACTCAATATAATGTTTGAAACCAAAACTGTCTCCGCTGACTCATTTCACAAGTACGAATGAGAGAGGATGAGAGTATGTGAAGTACACGGCAGTTGTGACATGACCATGTAGTCCACTGGTATTGGATGTCAACGCAAATGAGTAGCACAACTGTGGAAGACACACATGTGTCGTGTGAAGTCGTATGGACGCAGTGCTCAGGTGGGTGGGTGTGACGGGTAGATGCGCACATGCCAAGTTGGAGCACGCCGTGTTGGGAGGGGTCATGAACAGTACACCACCGCTTCCCTGGGCATTGTGAGAGGACACCTGTCGGGGGGAGTGAACACGTGTGTGCACAGCAGCCGGGCACACGTACAAAGCGGTACCAGGCGCACCTCAGCCCACCCTCTGTGGACAAGCTGGATCCTGTTGTGCGCCCGCCATGCCCCTTGACAAGGCACACACAGCCCCAGTCGACCAGGTGTAACCCCAACATAGTCAATCCGCACAGGCAATACAGGGCACGGGATGGCAGTGGAGCATGGTGTGTGAGAGGTCTCCTCGCGCTCCTCCTGGTCACATCATGCAGGCAATAGAACCTCAACGTCTAGCATGGCACAAGTCACATGGAAGTGTAGGGGGACGCACCACAGCACGAGCAGCACTGACGTCACGGGAGGTGGCTCGCACCATCCCATCCATTGCCCATCATACCAACCACCCCACATGCCATTGCGACTAAGTGCAAGCGCGTGCGCCACCACCCCCGAGCCCTCCCCAGAGAGGCCAAAGAGTGAATGTGTGGGCCATCAGCCACAGACGGACGCGGCCTGGCCGCAAGGGCAGCCACAGCCACTGGGTGTCGCAGGTGGCGGATCCGGAAGGCGAAGACTGTGATGCATAGTCCATGCAGGCCGGGTCTCCATTTGGGGCATCACGCAGGTGGACGGCGTCCCGCCACACATCATACCCTGGACCCACACATACACTCCTTGCCCTCTCTGGTGCGAGCTTGGGGCTGCCTGTGCAAGCGCTAGCCTCGCAGGTGAGCATGCATATTGGGGGGCGAGGGGAGGACATGAGGGCTGGGGCGAAGATGACTGTATCACTGTCAGTTAGTACAAGGGATGACCCAGATGTGGAAAGGGAGAGACGTGTCCCGTGTGTACTGCAACTAGTCGCCAATCCGACTACCCCCCATGTCCGGAATGTAAGCCCGCACCTAGGCCCGCCCATCCGCCACATCGAACATACCACCAGCACGACAACCTTCCCATTCGAAACACTGACTGGGGGTGGCGACCAGTGAACAATCATGTGTAGCCTACCCACGCGTACATGTGGGCCCTCCATGATCCATGTCACCTGCGGCAAAGACATGACATGCGCAATGAGGGAAGTGAGGAGAGCTGTCCGCCCCACGCGCAGAAGGTGCATCAGCTCCACAGACCCAGCAGCGAGTCCAGCAGGGGTCACATGTGCAGGGGCAGCTGTGCCTGGTGTGAAGGCACATGCATATAGACAGCACATCGACCAATGTGTAGTCTGCCCACATCCACAGTCCATCATCATGCGGACATAGGAATTGAACACAGGGCAACACATCTTAGTTGGTGCACCCACCGTGACCAACAATGCGCAATCATCGACGTACCCGCCCTGTGCATGGCCCCCCACCCAACGGAGGCACATCCAGTGCCACCATCCCACACACACAAGCCTTCCACGGAACATGCTGTGTCCAATGCTCAGTACAGAGTCAGCGCCCATCTGGTGGATCCTGAACAGGAGACACATGCACACACATGCCAGCTCCCACTATGTACGTCTGCCACCTGGCACGTGCAATGTAACCTCTCACCTGTGACGTGTGACTGCAAGCACACAGCCGTCTTGGCATGGGGCTGTCAATGTGGACACCAGTCAATGTTTCGGGAGGTGTGATCCGTACAGTGCTGTACATAGGGTGCAGTGCTGACACCTACTACTGTCTCATATCCCCTCGTGCCACATGTCCCACTTGTTTTGGCCGCTCAGCCTGTGCCCACATCGTCGTCGTCGTGTGCCATACTCATCCAGCCGCGGAAGCAGTTCCATGCTCAGCAGACATTCATGTTGCCGTGGCGTCGCCGCTTGACGGATATGCAGTCAGTCCCCATTAGCACGCCCCGCAAGTCATTGGGGCCTAGATCCCCATGTGCATGCACATGGCAGTGGTATGTCTCACTTGCCATTGCCATTGTTGGGATACCTGTGTAAGTGTATAGTGGCCGTGCCGTCCCAGCTTGACAGCTGGGCTGTGGCTCATGTGCTTGCTCAGTCATGTCAGTGATGTGTATGCGAAATTGCTATGTGTCGTGTTGCTTTGACATGTGTCCTCTGCCATTTTCCCCAGGCGGAGACCGAACATTGACCGCCCATACCAATTGCTGGCGGACATGGACGATACAGAGGTGATCAGGAAGTTTCGGCTGGACAGGCCAACCCTGCATCGACTGTGTGCCATGTTAGAGCCCCATCTCCGTCCCCGCAGGGTGTATCCGACTGCTGTCACCCCCACGGCTAAGGTGATGGCTGCCATGCATTTCTTCGCCACTGGGTCATTCCAGCACACAGTGGGCAGTGGAGGAGGAATGTCCCAGCCCATGTTCAGCAAGGTGCTGAGGGATGTACTGGCAGCCATGATGCTGTACCGGAACAGGTACATCAGATTCCCCAGGGCTCGTGAATTGGCGGCAGTGAAGGGTGCATTCTATGCCCTTGGCAGAATCCCACACGTCGTGGGAGCCATTGACTGCACACATGTTGGCCTTGTTCCACCACAGGCCACTGAGCACCTGTACCGCAACAGGAAGCACACGCACTCCCTGAATGTGCAAGTGGTGTGCCTTGCGGACATGGTGATCACCCACGTGTGTGCCAAGTTTCCAGGCTCGGCCCATGACGCACACATAATGCGCAACAGCATCTTGCCACGACTGATGGCCAATCTGCAACAGGATCGTGGCTGTATTGTCGGTGAGTATGTGGAGTGGTGTAGCGTGCTGGTTGTGCGATGCTGTCCCCTGTCCAGTTGGAATAGCAACGGTTCTCTGTGTCCCTCACACCCAGGTGACTCTGCGTATCCGAATGGGGCATGGCTGCTCAGTCCATTGAGGAATCCTCGCACCCCAGCAGACGATCGATACAATGAGGCACATGGGAGGACCAGACGTGTGGTCGAGCGTACCTTTGGCCTCCTCAAGTCCAGGTTCAGGTGCCTGGACCGCACCGGGGGTGCACTGGCGTACTCCCCACAGAAGGTGTGCCAGATAGTGGTGGCGTGCTGCATGCTGCACAATCTGGCCATTCGGAAGCAGATCCCCCTCATTGTGGATGACGGAGATCAACCAGGGCCCCAGCCCGCAGACCAGGACAGCTCGAGTGAGGTGGACAGCGGAGAGGAGGAAGCTGGGAATGTGCGCCAGCAGCTCATCGCCCGCTACTTCACTTGACGGTGAGTGTCCATTTACGACGGATGATGTGTCTGTATCTGTGCAGGTGTGTGTGTGCTGTGTCAGGGTGGCCGTATGTTCACTGCGTGCAGTGTGTCAACGCTCCATGGCCAGGGTAGTATGCCACTGTTGGTGACTGTGGCATTGTGCCCTATTGCTCTGTGCGATGTGTGTACATTGCTTGTAGTTGTTGACATGTACTGTGTGATGGGTGTGTGACACACTCATTGAATGTGCTCCTGTTCTGTCTCCCACCCCTAGGTCCCTACAGGCCCTCCGGATTCCATTGCCATGCCACGCATCAGGTGCCTTTCCGCCCAGGGTGGCCGTTGTATTCCGTACAAATAAAACACAGGGCACAAACAGCAGTTAGTGAAAAAGGTGCATTTATTCCAAACTGTGACATGTGATTGTGTGTAAGGTGATGACAAAAGTGGTGCGTGCAGTGACAATGAGCTGTCGGTCATGGCTGCGTGAAGCTCAGGGTGTACCCACTGGTTCTATGTCCATAGTCCAACACACACATGCCATCCAGCTGGCTGTGTGGAGTGGGATCGTAGAGCAAGTCAATGCAGTGGCTGGTCAAGGAAGGCTGGCGGAAGGCTGGCTGGCTGCCTCACTTGCGACTGGAGCGTGCGAAGTCCTCCCGGGAGATCTGTTTCCTCTTCGGACGGCCCCTTCCACGTTTGGGAGGGGGGGTGTGTGGTGGCGACCTGCTGGTGGTGGGTGAGGTGTGCTCACTGGCTGTGGACGCAGGGGAAGTGGACACTGCTGCCCGACCCTGCGCCCTAGCAGGTGGTGGCGGAGGTGGTGTTGCTGGCCTTGCCTGTGACCCCGCCGCCACCACCAGCTGGCCCATGAGGTCCACGAGTTGGCCCATACGGGCGTCCATGGACCTCAGCACCCCCAGCACCTCCCGCGTGTCTGTAGCAGACCTGACCCATTGTTCTTGGGCCTCCTCATAGGCCCCAAGGACTCTGGCCATTTGAGGCAGGGCATGGCTCCCAGGGGAGGCTGGCGTTTCCCTGACCCTGCTCCTCCTACCAGTCCTGCTGCCACCGGCCTGCCCACTAGCCACATTGCACACCACGGTCCTCGCTGTGGCTCCCAGGGTGGATCCAGTCGGCCGGGCCACCACCTGCACTGGGGCTGGTGCCAGCGAAGACGTGGTGGTGGTGGCGGTGGTGGTCGGTGCGGCGATGCTGGCGGTTGCGGCAGCGGTAGTGGCCGCAATGACCGTGGGTGTGGCCGCAACGACAGTGGCAGCAGGGGGCTGGGACTGTTCAGCATCCCTGGATGATGGGTTGGTGGGTAGGAGGGGTCCTGGGGAGCGGCTGGGCCCTGCCATGCCAGATGGGCCTGCTTGGTGGTCCGTGTCCGAAGAGGATGACAGATCCTCCAGATCCGTGTGTCCTCGTTGGGGGCTTGTGGGCTGGCTGTGCTGGCTGCTGTCTCCATCCCCAGCGTCCGGCAGTTCGTCACCTGTGGAGAGAATGAGATTTGTTATTGTGTTGCACCTGGCGAAGTATGTATTTGTCGTCTGACATTGGCAGTTCGTGCAATCTCGTACATGGGTTTCCCGGAGGCGAGTGTGTGGCTGTGGCATCTGTAGTTGTGTGTGCTAGGCAATGGGACTGTGTGCTGTGCACATGTGGCATGGGACGGATTGGCCATGCCGATGGGTGTGTTGCAGTGCCCCTACTCATTGTGACTCTGGTGTATGCGGGCTCCTGGCCCATCCTGGGTCTGGTTTGTACTTTGCTTTTGGGGTTCAGATGGGACGCTTAGGAACGCATATGGCAACATGGGGGCCATGCCCCAGATTCGCATTTGGGAGGGGATATGCTTTTGGGGTTCAAATGGAACGCTTAGGAACGCATATGGCAACATGGGGGCCATGCCCCAGATTCGCATTTGGGAGGGGATATGCTTTTGGGGTTCGAATGGAATGCTTAGGAACGCATATGGCAACATGGGGGCCATGCCCCAGATTCGCATTTGGGAGGGGATATGCTTTTGGGGTACATGCTGTGTGCCATGGGTGCCGAACGTGACATGTGTTGTGGCAGCATGACAGTGCATGGTTTGAGGTGTGTGCATGCTTGACATGGCCTGCATATTTGCTGTCTGTTGTGATTACTGGACATGGCATTGGACGCATCGTTATGAGTGAGTGATAGTTGTGTGCCAGCCAACGTATTGCAGTTGTCCCATCTCCTTGGTGTGCGTGCTGCCCTGTGCCATGTGCATCACTGCAGTGCTCGGGGGGGGGGTGGCCCATGTTGTGTGTTGTTGCTCACGGTGTGTTGTGCGCTTAATTGACTTCTGGCACATGGTTGGTCATGGGCATGTGTCTTAGCGTGACTGCTGTATGTGTGGCAGCTGTGCGGATGACATGCCTTTCATGAGACTGGGGCTCACGGATGGGATGGATGGTATGTTGTATGTGCATGGTGTGTCTGTGAATTTGATGGGTTCAGTGGTGTTCGTGTGCATTTATGTAGTTCCGCTCTGTTGCGTCTAGTGTTGTTTGTCTTACATAGGCGTAGTTGTGGGGTGTGTGGTTGACAGGCAGTAGGGGCTACATGGACTGGACTTCAATGGTGTTTCGGTTGTGTGTGATGGGTTGCACAGTGGCTGCCGTGTGGTACTATGTTCAGTGTGGCTTGTGCATGCAGACGTGGCTCCTTGGGTGTTGCTGTGTTTGTGATGGGTCATGTGGGGTGTGAGTCTGTTGTTCATGTCCGTGTGCACATTGTTCACTTGTTCGTGACGGTGGGCGGTGCTGCGTGTTCGTCTGCTACGTGACATGTCCCATGTGTTGGTCGTGTCATGGTCCTCATGCCTCCAGTAATCCAGCCCTGTCCAGTTTCCCACCTGCAAGTTGTTCGTGCGTGCACTGTACTGGATGCCACATGGCTCTAAGCGGGGGGTGCTCCATGTTGCAGGTCTGTGGGGGTGGGGGGGTGTTGTGGGTCGTGGGGGTGGCTGGACACCCACTGACACCGATTGTTGTGGACCGTGATGTCTGCCTTTCGGCTGTCGTTGTGCACTGCGGTGGCTGACACGTGGCTGTGGGGTGTGGGGGATGCTCCTCCTTGCTGTGCTGTGGGACTGGGGCCTGGTGTGTGTTGTACTTGGGCTGTCCACCCTCCCACCCACTGCACTTTGTGTTCCTGCCACTTACCTGTTACTTGTCGGTTAGTGCAGCTGTGGCGGACACATGGGTGTGGTGGGTGCTCGTTGTGGCGCTTCTGGCATATTTGGGGACCTGTTGGTGGTTACGTGGCTGGCTTAGTGTACACATGTCCCCACGCATCTTACAGTTGTTCTGTTTGGGCTGTGTGTGGTAGTGTCTGTTGCATGTGTGTGTGATGTGTTGTGTATTGTGTGCTGGACATGGGGGTGTTTGTCCCTGGGAGCTGTGGCATGGTGGTAGTGCATGTGAGTACATAGCGGTGTGCTGGTATACATTAGTTTGTACTTACCAGCCTCCACTCCCCTGCTAATCCGGCGAGGATCTCCGGATGGATTACGACTCGCACCTTCTCCTCCCACGCTTTGAAGGTCTTAAAGAGCGCGGGATTCCCTCCGCCAGTGACGGCAGCCAGCTCTCTGTTTTTGCCCTCCTTCTTCTTGACCAGGCTCTTGACGTCATTCCAACGTTTGTTGATCTCGACTCTGTTCCTGGGCAGGGTCCCGACTGCATTGACCTGGTCTACGATCCGGTTCCACATTCTGTTTCTGGTGGCTAGTGGTGTGTGCTGGACCATGTTCCCATAGATTTGTGGGTACACCTTGATGATCTCGTCGACCATGACCGTCAGCTCCATGGGCGTGAACTTGGGCATTCTTTGTGGTGCCATGATGTTTGTGGTGCTGGTGCGGTGTGTGTTGTGTAATGTGCAGGGGGTTTGTGGTGCCGGTGTTTGGTGGTGGTGGTGGTGGTGGTGGTGTTTGGTGGTGGTGGTGGTTGTGATGTGTGCGTTTCTGTGGTGTGCTGCTGTCCTTGCTGTGTCACTGTGTCCTCTCCTCTCCTCTCTGGTTTGCAATGTAGCAAGGGGTTGTGGTCTGTGGGAGTGCTGCTTTTGTACTCACCTATGTGGGTGTGTCCTCATGGTCTGTTGTTTTCAGGTGTGTTGTGTCTGGGGTTCTGGCCTTTGTAGTTTTTGTTTGTCCGGGGGGTGTTTTCGGGATGTGTACTGTGCTTGTGTATTTGTGCGTGCCTTGCTGTGTGGACTTGTTGGCCATGTTGTGTGCTATTGGTTTTGTGAGCGGATGGTTTCTGTGCAGGGACGTGGGCGCCATGGCTTCTGCCGTGTCGATTCTCATCGGCGTTGTTTGCGCTGGCGGGCGGTATGTTTGTGGTTTTCCCGCGCTCATGGCGGTGCGATCGTAATTTCACGTGCGGTGTGTCGGCCGTGTGGGCGGGCGGTTTTGTGTTGTCGTGCGTGTTTCCGTCCGTGGCGGGCGGTTTGACTCCGACTCGGACGATGGCGGGCGGTATTTTGTGTGCTTTTCCGCCGATGGCGGTTTTCGGTTTGTGTAATCGTAATGGCGTGGTCGGTGTTCAGGCGGTGTGTGCGGGCGGATTTTTGCCGCTTCCATGCCTGGCGGATTTTTTTACGCCGGGTATCGTAATGAGCCCCTTAATAATTAAGTATTTAAGATTTTATATTGTTAATTGTGGTAATTAAGTTGTTATTAATGAGTTATTAATTGGTTGTTAAGTATTAATAATTAATTGGTATATATGTTAATTGTGTCATTTGTTTAGGAGCGGGTTGTGGGTTTATAGGGGAGTAGGGTGGGAGGTATTTTAATAATAATTAATTAATTTACATTTTTTAATATTTAATATTTATGTATTTAATATGTTATATTGTTAATTTTGGTAAATAATGTATTCTTATTTATTAATTGGTTATTAATAATTAATTATTAATTATGTTATTTGTGTTATTTTTTTAAGAGCGGGTTGTGGGTTGATAGGGGAGTAGGCAGGAAACTAATTCAATTTTAATATATGTATTAACATTTATTTTATAAAATGTATTTCCTGTTGTTTTTTATTGTTATTTGTGTGAAATAATTTATTATTGATTGTTTTTAAATTGTTTGTTAATTATTATTAATTAATTAATTAATTAATTAATTGTTAATTAATTATGTTAACTGTTTTATGTTTTACAACATTGGTGGTGTTATTTATAGGGGAATATGGTGGCAGGTAAGTTATTTAGAATTAATTAATTGTTTGTTAATTAATGTTAATTATTTTGCTGGAGTGGGAATAGTAAATTATTCCCCTCTGCTATCCAACACTTTCCCTACTGTTGCAGTCACTGGAGTGGGAATAGTAATTGTAACCCTTCCGCTATCCAACACTTTCCCTACTGTAGCACTCCCTGGAGTGGGAATAGTCATTTTATCCCCACCACTATCCAACACTTTCCCTATTGTTGCACTCACTGGAGTGGGAATAGTAATTGTAACCCCTCCGCTATCCAACACTTTCCCTACTATTGCAATCCCTGGAGTGGGAATAGTAAATTATTCCCCTCTGCTATCCAACACTTTCCCTACTGTTTTACCTGCTGGAGTGGGAATAGTAAATTATTCCCCTCGGTTATCCAACACTTTGCCTACTGTTGCACTCCCTGGAGTGGAAATAGTAATTTTTACCCCTACGCTATCCAACACTTTCTCTATTGTTGCACTCTCTGGAGTGGGAATAGTAAATTTTAACCCTACGCTATCCAACACTTTCCCTACTGTTTTACCGGCTAGAGTGGGAATAGTAAATTATTCCCCTCGCTATCCAACACTTTCCCAACTCTTGCACTTGCTGGAGTGGGAATAGTAAATTTTACCCCTACGCTATCCAACACTTTCCCTACTGTTGTACTTGCTGGAGTGGGAATAGTATTTTTATCCCCTCCGCTATCCAACACTTTCGCTACTGTTGCACCCGCTGGAGTGGGATTAGTAATTGTTACCCCTCCGCTATCCAACACTTTCCCTACTGTTGCACTCCCTGCAGTGGGATTAGTAAATTATTCCCCTCCACTATCCAACACTTTCCCTACTGTTGCACTCCCTGGATTGGGAATAGTAATTTTTACCCCTACGCTATCCAACACTTTCCTTAGTGTTGCACTCCCTGGAGTGGGAATAGTAAATGATTCCCCTCCACTATCCAACACTTTCCCTACTGTTGCACTCCCTGGATTGGGAATAGTAATTTATACCCCTACGCTATCCAACACTTTCCTTAGTGTTGCACTCCCTGGAGTGGGAATAGTAAATTATTCCCCTCCGCTATCCAACACTTTCCCTACTGTTGCACTCCCTGGAGTGGGAATAGTAATTTTTACCCCTACGCTATCCAACACTTTCCCTATTGTTGCACTCTCTGGAGTGGGAATAGTAAATTATTCCCCTCAGCTATCCAACACTTTCGCTACTGTTGCTCTCCCTGGAGTGGGAATAGTAATTTTTACCCCTACGCTATCCAACACTTTCCCTATTGTTGCACTCTCTGGAGTAGGAATAGGAAATTTTACTCCTACGCTATCCATCACTTTCCCTATTGTTGCACTTCCTGGAGTGGGAATAGTAATTTTATCCCCTCCGCTATCCAACATTTTCACTACTGTTGCAGTTAATAAAATGTCAAATGAAATTGTAAAAAATATAAATATTTTAATATTTTAATTTATTATATATATATTTTAATTTTATTTTTAATTTATTGGTGTATGTATATATATGTATTTATAATTTTTAATATGTTTTTAATATGTGATAATTTATTAAAATTATTATTCATTAGTTATATTAAGTTACTATATATATTATATTTTATATATATGTAGGTATAATTTATTTTCACATTATATTTATTACTTATCATTTTAAACATTTTTAAATAATTATAACTATCTTTTTTTAAATATATGTATTATTTGCATTATTTTACACTATTTTTTGAACATTTAAAAAAAAACGATATTTTAAACAACGATATTTTAAACAACGATATTTTTTATCTATATTTTTGTACTTACCATTATCAGGATAGGACTTTGATATTTTGGACAACGATATTTTTGTCCCAATATTTTTGTAGCTCGACATTTTTGCTGTTGATATTCTGTCAGTGATCCGATATGACTATTGCAGCCTTTATCAGATACAAACTGCCTGCCATGTTAGGTACAATGTTAGGTGTGTCATATCCCATCTCTGAATCATAAGCCTGAAAAAAAAACATTTAGAACTTGTGCCCATATGTGAAATGCACTGGCAAGTTGCTCAGTTGGGTTGAAAAGCTAGACACATACTCATGACACATATCCCTATGACGACACACAAACAAACCCTTGACAAACCAGGATACACAGTAGGTTTCATTGAATCAACAACATAAAGCTTATCACAATGCAAAAAAAAAGTTGTACAAACATCAAAACCACAAGCCTGAAGTACCATGCATTGTGTCTTGGCTACAGTTTGTCTGTCACATATCCTCTCTGGCCATTTAGACACACTCAAAGTCACTTATCACACAAATACTCATTGTAACGCTTGGCCAACACACTGCAACTAACATCAGCCTGGGATAGACAATACATCCCCATCCTGCTGCTTACCATACTCCGGTCTGGTACATCATTTTCTGGTTGTATAAGCAAACCCATGGCCATGTGTACACCAATACAGAATCTAATTGAATATCGCATGAGCATGATGTGGCCTATGTCCACTTCACAGAATTAGGAAAAGCCCAGACTCTCACACTATAACTGTGGCATAAGGCCAGAATGAGTTGTACATTACAACGCTAGCTACTGTACAACTTTGCAATCACAGCATTTCATAACTATAATTCCAATTGCGTGACAAACATTCATGTACCATCTGCTGTATACACATTCAACTAACACATACAACAACTGTGTCCTTGTAAAGACAGGAAAACACCGCAACTTACTGACACATGTCCTGGACACACATACCATCCACATGATGTGCCCAAACAAAAGCAGGATATAATGACTGACATCTAAATTTAAAGGCACTGGACTATAAAGACCACAGACACCTTGCCTAACAGGAATATCTGCAGAAAGTGGAGTTCTAGTAGGCAACACGGTCGGGACACAGTCAGAATAATGATTACCTTACACTCACCATGGGCACATGAAATGTATCAGATGGGTACACAGCCTTGAAGGGTATTGTCCTACAGTGGCATTTCACCTTTGGCAAGGCTGTCATTGCCACTATTCTACCAGATCCATAGAAGACACAGACATGGGTCCACCACTATCAAGTCACATACAACAATTGTACCATTACTATGTGTACATAGGTGTGTCCAAAGTCACTACCATGCAGTCAAGGTCCATATGGATTCAGGTGTATTGATGAGACAAGTGTCTTTCAGCCCATTACAAACAAACGCAGCATGCTCCTCCTAAACTGTTGTACTTTGCCACACTTGCACTATGTTGACATCTGAAAGCATAAACCACGTGGAACTGTGTTTTCCTAAACAAACCTTTGTGACTTCATGTCACACTCATAGACTAAACCAATCTGAACATTGACATCTAGGCAAAGTAAGCACAACAATCTAGGATACTCCATGGACCATGTGCAATCCAAGCCATACTAACATCATTGTATACTTACATCACAAATTACACCTGAATCACAGTTAACCCAAAATCCATTTTGAGGACACAGGAAGATGAAAAAATAAATAGGAAATGGTTTATTCAGCAAAATATATGATGACTGTGGTGAGAAAAAAGGCCAATGGCCAGTCCAATTATGTGCATGGCTTTGAGGGCCACAAATATCATGCCCTTAATTGCTTATCTGCACATGTCCAGTAAAGGGACATCTCCCACAGGAGGGGCATCTAGGGGGCATGCCAGGCACCAAAGGGACAAAACTAGGGAAGACTGGTTTGGGGAGGGATGTAATCAAGAGGGGGGTCCTACTGCAGTGGTATGTTCTGATTGGGTGGGAGTTGGGCTACTGCAGCAGTAGGTTCAGATTGAGGAGGGTGGTTGGTCAACTGCAGTTGTAGGTTCTGATTGAGGGTGGGGTGGGACAACTGCAGTGGGAGGGCTAGATGGAGGTGGTGATGGCCTGGGCTTCACAATTTTAGGAATAGTATAATTTTCAATGGTGTGAACAGGAATAGGGAGAGGATGTGGGTTTTTGTGATGGGTTTTTGTGGGTGTGGAGGTACTGGGCTGGGATGGGCAAGTTTGGATTCCTGGAGGGGCTTTGGACTTCGGAGACCAGGGGGGTTTTCTTCGGGGGGATTCTGGACTCTTTTTTTTTCAAAGTGGGCGGGGTGGTGGGGGCAGATGGAGATGGCTTGGCTGGGGGGGTAGATTTTCTCTTCTTCTTGGGAGGGGGTTGGTAGGGTTTGGTAGGGAAGAGGTTTAGGGGAATGAGGGGGAGTTCCTGGGCTGAGAGGGGGAACAGGAGAGGCAAGGGTAGGGGTTGTGGAGGCAGAGGGTACTGAGGTCTGCTGCATGTCTGTGGATGCATGTGTGGTGTCTAGTGATATGTCTGTGGGGGTACCATCTGTCTTGTGAGTGTGCATGCATGCAAGTTTGTCCTTGTGTTTGTGTGCTGCGTGTGGATGTTGAGGTAGATGCATGCCTTTCTTTGCGTGTGCTTGGATCAGGGATGGTAGTTGGGACAGTAGATGGGGAAGAGGTAGGAGGGGGTGGGACAGCTGGAACTGGGACACTGCTGCCATCAGTGTGAAGGCCAGAGCCTGATTGGATCTGTAGGGCAGACATGTCAGAGTGAATGCCCTCCAGGAATGATACCATTTGAGTTAGATGAGTGGTATGCACCTGGAGGACATTCAACACTGCTGTCTGCCCCACAGAGATCTACCTCAGGATATCTATGCCCTCCATGCACAGGACAGCAGGGGAGACAGGGGTCAGGTGCCTGGTGCAAAGGAGACACTTGCCCTTCTAGGGGAGTGGCCACGGACAGTGGGATGGGGAGCAGCTGGGAGGGTGGAGATGGTAAGGATGGTGGTCGACTCAGATGTAGATTATTCAGTTCCTGGCTCATCCACCACCACATGGGAGTCCTCACTGGAGCTTGAGCTGGTTGGTGATCCAACTGATGTTACGTCAGACATGCCCTCAGTGAGGCTCCCCTCACCCTCCGTGCCACTGGTTCCCTCCTGCTCTGACTCAGCACTGGAACCAGTCTGGCGAGCTGCTTCCCCTTGGTCTGTGGCGCTGCCTCCTCCGCTGGCCAGTGCTGATGCTGTGAACAAGAAGGAAAAAGAATCATCTGTATTTACTTGGCATATAGGTATCATCACAAATCTTCACAGATCAACCAAATACATCAATTGGACTTGTGCTATTACATATTAATATTGTTCTGTACATGGCACTTGTTAGTATGCCAGTTAACCATTGCTCCCTCACACATGATGTAATCTGCAACACTGGGTGTATTAATATCAAAAACCACAACCACAATGTCAACTACTTCACTATGTACCAGGTGATGTATTGTCTTTTGCTACTGACAGTCTTGTGTCATGACAAACCTGTCTCATCTAATGCAAGGGAGTTTAGACCTCACAATGGAAATAGGATTCACACAATTGAAATGAGGCACAGTATCCATTCTGCAATCCCTAGTCATCAAATTGGGAGCCATTGGCTGTGATGTTACAGGTCATATAACTTTCTTGTCATACATCAAGCTAGTGTAGTCATTGCATAAGTCACATCACACAGGTAACAGTGATTGTCCTCATTTGTCCTGTAGCTTAAGTTCTTCCCTGTCAGGACACATATCTAACTCTTATTGTGGAGACAACAAGGTAGTAGGCATAGCTAGGGTGAAAGGCATGTCGTCCACAGTCTTGTGCCATCTATGCACAGTGTTAGGAAGTTGACTCAGAATGTTGTGCACATTTGAAACATCTCACCAGTTTCACATGTGAACAATGGTCAACACACTGCCAAGTCCAACGACTGCATCTTCACAGTGCTACAGGTGGATCTCTATGCCACTGGGCCATCTGGGTGCATTGTCTGTACAGACTATTAGTAATGAACCTCTATTCTTTAAGAGTTTAGTCAACACTGTGTACCAATCCTGTCTAGACTGCAGTAGTCCCCATTTCTAGAGGTCAAGTCTTAATGTCCTTCACTTCTTTTAGACATATTTCACACTTTGTACGCTTAAATTGCTCTTGTTTACCATCTCATTTTGTTAACTTACTCCAAAATTATGCACATTTGACATCTCTGAATTTGAATCTGTGCATCGAACACATGGTTTAAAAAGAAATCAAGTATGAAATGTTAAGATCATTTACACACATGCGAACCATTGTAAATGTGTATCTAACATCATACCTTAAATTGCAGCCATGTTTCCACCAGTGACCACCTGTGTTTGCCACTGAATGGCATGAGTTGTCACTGTTACAAAGTCAGACACATGGACTCACTCTTTTGAATGGAGAGAATGGAATCTTACACCCAATCATGTGAAAGGCCAGTGTGACAGGTGACCTGAGTTAGCAAACCTGTAATTAGCCCATGGGATACATTGGAATACACTGAGCACCAGGGCTGGGACCAAACATTGGCACACTGACCAATCAATACTCACCAAGGCCTCAACATAGACATCACCTGCAACCAGGATGTATAGCTGGGCTTTTTAGACTTGAGTGCTCCAACAAGAACATAATTCACAGATTTGGTGTGACCACACTAAGAACAGGTCAGACATTAGTCAATTTGCTGACATGTCAAGCAATCCCATTACTCCTGAAGGTTATCTCCATGCACATGTTATTATAATTTGTGCAGATCACATGAGCATGGCACTACTGTTACTACCCTGAACATATTTTCCTCACATGTTCCAGCTGAAAGGGGCATAACCAGGCTTCTACTTATCCTTGTGCATATGCATCTTTTAACACTGAACAGTGGTTTTGGGTGTATTACAACCTGTAAAAGGGCCAGCAGGCTAAGATACTTCAACATGCATGGTTAGGAAAGTTGTGCGACAAGGCACATACTCACCCCCTCCTTGCTGCTGTGTGGCTTTCAACTTCCCATCCAGGTCAGGGTAGACAACTGCTAAGATGCGGAGCATGAGGAGGATCAAAGTATGGCACGCACCCCTCTTGCCTGGAGGTGACAGGCCCAGCTGGACTTGCACGATCTTCTTAGTCCAGCCACGAAGGTCCTGCCACCATTTCCTACAATGCTGGGTGCGCCGATTAGCAACCCCCACGGAGCCCACCTTCCGGGCGATGGTCCGCCACAGCTCGGGCTTCTGATAGGGGTTGACCTGTAAGGATGACATGGTGACAGACCTTTAGTTCACATGGAACATGTTTCTGAGTTGAAAACTGGTACACATAGGTCATGGTCAGATTGGCAACACTGTCTAAGGGGTAGGCAAGTGGCATCATTTGCAGTTCTCCTGTGTTCAATGATGACTCCATTCCATGAGAACAGTGCTAAGATGTTTACACCATTACATACACTTCTACAGCAGTGTACTTGCCCAGAAGAATTATCTACACATTTTAAAACTTAATAAAGAATAGTTTACATGCTTGTCTGTGCGATTCCTAATGCAAGTAGTGCATGGTTATTGCACAGGTCAAATGACAATGCAGTGTGATCATCACTCACCTGCTCCCCTGGTTTGCCATAGAGCTGGCTGTACAGAGGCAAGAGGGTGTCCAGCAGCACCTGGTTTTCCTCCTAGCGGAATGCTGGGGCCCGGCCCTCTGTACGTGCCAAAGTAGCTCCCAGGGGATGTGGACACAGCAACAGAGAGATGGGGAGATGCAGGAATAATGCAGGTAGTGCAGGCAAGTGAAGTCTGTAGGGAACAGACAGACTTATATCTAAACCGCAGAGGTGGTCTTCAGTCCATGCGGCCAAAGCGATAGCTTTGCACCGGTCGCATTTTCCGAATCGGTCCAATACATTACATTGCTTGCAGACGACACACCTACCGCGCAGTTAGAAAAAATATTATCGGACTGTGAGTGACTTTGATACATTGGCACTGGGAGGTTACCGAGTTGGTTTCCATGCGATGCGGACACAATCCGAAACCTGCGTCTGTCACCATAACAACAATGGCTGTGTCCAAATCGATCATAATATGCATACTGCGTCCTTTGCATAGAAACCCGCGTCTGTCACCATAACAACTAACAGCCAATGGCTGTGTCGGAATCAGTCATGATGTGCATACCGCATCCTTTGCATAGAAGCCTGCGTCTGTCACCATAACAACTAACTGCCAATGGCTGTGTCAGAATCGTTCATGATCCGCCTACCACGTCCTTTGAGTAATCGGTTGGCAGGGCATATACTTTTGTAAATGTTATAATTTAGGGTAAATACCTGGCTGGATTCAGCATCTTACTGTTCACTAGCAGCCACGGCCTGTGCAGGTAAGAGCGGTGGGGCCGGGTGGGGGGGATTTCGAGAGATGACCACAAGGGAAAATTAATTATTTATTTAACTTTCGCTCGGCGTCGTCTCTCGAAATCATCCCTCACCCGGCCCTAACACTCTTACCTGTACTGGCCGCGGCTGTTCACAAGGACCTCTAAATGAAACGCTCACACTTCCATGATGACCTAATCTTGAGGGGCACATGCCACACTGATTGGGAGGCTAATGAGAACTGGGTAACACACAACTCCATTTATCCTCTTGAGCTTGGTCAAAGTCACAATGCGTTTTTTTGGGCAATACAAATACAGTCTTTACCTAGTCACTGCATTACAGGGCAGTGTGACCCAGTGTGCAATCTGTTTGAAGTGTGACTGGCAAGGTTGTGTGTTTTTCAAATCCTGGATAATGCTTTTACCAAGGAATGACTACATCGTGACATTAGGCAACCACATATGATTAGGTGTGATATGTGATTTACTAGTGTATCTTGATGGCCCACACTTAACTGGTCTACTGCATTGTATGTTTATTGCAGACATGACAACATGACAGTGTCCACCCTGTGACAGTAGTGTGCAAGATTACCATTGTGAGACTCTGTGTGTATGTGGTGTCCCACATATCAGGCATTACATGATCCAATTGTGGGTTCTCACAAAACTATATCTAGGCTTATTTGGTTGTGAGTTGTGGAGTATGCCATGCTAGCTTTACATGAACAGTGTCAGACACTAGTGAAGTTTACACTACTGCACTCTAATTGCTGTGTCACTATACCTT
Source organism: Calotriton arnoldi (assembly GCA_963921515.1). Lineage (NCBI taxonomy): Eukaryota > Metazoa > Chordata > Amphibia > Caudata > Salamandridae > Calotriton > Calotriton arnoldi. The sequence goes on along the minus strand of CAWUFW010021102.1, from coordinate 57,512 downwards.
GGAAACATGTTCAGCAAGGGTCAGTATGCTGTGATATGTATCAACCTCATTCATTGAAATGTGTAATTCTATTGACATCCAGTTTTAGGTGTGGTCACTTTTTGTTTTGCTGTTTGTGGAAGTGCATGTTGCTTGGGACATTGTGAACTAACACCAACTGTGTTTACACTCTACACATAGGTATCGCAGACAGCCTCCAGTGTACAGGCCCTTCCCTGACCTACAAACAATGGAAGAACGGGACATCATCAAGAAGCATTGTTTCACAAGGGGAATAATTGAAGAGTTGTGCCAGCAATTGTCACCTCATTTGCATGCTGATCGCACTTATCCAACAGCACTGACCATCCAAAGAGTTTTCGAATCAGAAATTGACCATGATGAGCTGGTTTGCTAACTATGTTTGTTGATTGTGCCGGCAAATAGTGATATTTTTGTAGGCAATAGACTTTCATTGAGTCTGTACCATGTATTACGGGTTGTGCGCCAGTGCTTAATTTGAGCCAGAGCTTTCCGGTGCTGAGCACCGGCACTCAATTGGTTTCCGGTGCTCGGCACCGGCACCTAATTGTCAACACCACACTTAGGGCAGTCTGCCACAAGGTGGCACTGCTCATGTAATCTAGAGATGAGCAGTATAACAGTTGTTTAGGAAAACAATGTACATTAAAAAATTACTAATACCTGCCTCCCCAGCCATTCCTTTAGCTTTGGGGACCTGGAATAATCTGAACTGTCGCATTTACATGCGAGAGAGATGGTTAGTAGTTGTTTTGGCAGCGATGTCAGGGGTGATGGGTGGTGAAAGCTGCAGTGGCCTCCTGGTCAGAGCCCTGGCACTTAATATTTTTCAAATTATGCACTGTTGTGCGCTAACCTGGTTGTGTATATCGATCATGCTGTGCCAAGGTACATTTACTCAAAAGACCTTAGTTTACTTTTTGGTAGTGATTTGTTCCCAATGTTGATGACATTTTCTTCTTAGTGATTTTGCGAGTCATTACAATATGTACATGTGGAATTCAAAGTCATGACATGAACAAGTATTTCAGTGTTAAGTGTTTTATTTTTCGTGCATGAAGTGATAAAATAAAACCACACAATGGTGGTGTGCTCAGAAAGAAAAAAACTGAGCGTGCAGATAGGAGTTGATAATGTTTGTAGATGAAATTCTCCAAGGTAAGGCCACAGTTATTTGAGTCCAAAGTCCAACTTTGACCCTCCATCCAATGTGGGACAGTTCTTGATGACAGTCAACAAAGTGAACGCTTGGCACACAATGGAGGATATCAGGGGCACATTGTCACTTCCTGAGGGTGGTGCATTTCCATCTGACTCTCAGGGATTCTTCCTCAGACGACCCATCACACGTTTTGCGGGGGGACCCTCAGCTGCAGGCTCCTGGGGTACTGTGGACTCTCCACCAGACTCCACGTCCCTCCCCGTTGCTTGGGCAGATATTAATGCACCAGATGTTGTGGGCACACAGAGAGGTGTGGTCAGGTGAGTTGCTATCTGGCGTAGGCTGGAACCAATGTCCTGCAACACCCCAGTCATATCGTCCAATTTCTGATGAAACATGGCCAGGCGTTGGTTCTGCCCTGCCTGCAGCTGCTCCATGTTGCGTAGGATCCCTATAACCTGGCTCATTTCTCCCTGGTAGGCCTGGTAGGCGAGGTTTGGGTGATCTTCCTCAGCAGCACCAGCTGCATGACGGCGTAGATCCCCACGGCCCCTCCCACCACCCCTACCCACCCGAGCAGGCCCAATTGTTGGTGGCACAGTCAACACTGAGCCTCCTTCCTCGTTGACAGGGGTGTTGTTTGCCAATCCCAGAGTGCTCTGTGTTGCTGTGCTGTTGGTGGTGTCTCGGGCTGCTGTGTCCGTCAGGCTAGGGGTCAGCTGGGTGTTGTCAGCTGAGGCGGGAGTGGTCGCAGTGGATCCTGCTGTAGCCGCTGCTAGTGCTGTCTGGTGACCAAAACCTGATGGGCAGGTTGGTCCTCGTTGTCCGAGGATGGTTGAGAGTAGTCAATGCCAGAGAGCTCCTGGTCACCCAGAGTCTGGGACTGGCTGGCCTCATTTGCTCCAGTGGTGTTCCCAGCTCGCCCTGTGGGAACAGAAATGACACAATTATTGATGTGAATGTCCACTGCACCTCAAATCATAGCCATTACATAGATGACTGAACCTAAGAATAAGTTAATGAAGATAGATTGGCCTCCTTCATCCATGATGCTGGCCTATGTTTTTGGAGAACAATGCAATTCTGACAAGATGGGGATTGGTGAACATGTCCACCTATGTGCATAAATGGGCAAGTTGTGTTTAGTTCTCATTACATGTCCAAAGACGTTGACTGGTACCTGACACTCTGTGGATGAAACAGGTGTTTTGGTGTTGTCTACATCTGTATTGTCACGTTGACATACGCACTCTTTAGTCCCCAATATTGGCATTTGTCATACCTGTGTACTGGGCATAGTCCATGTCTCAGCAGTCACATAGGTGTGGCTGCCTACACACTCACAGTCTGTTTCTTTACACTGAATTTTGTGGTCATGGTGTGAGTGAGGTGCTTTTTGTTCTCATCTCATGACACACAAGTGATTGCCTGTAAGTATCCAAATGTGTGACTGCTTAGCTTTGTGCCTTTTCAGATCATGTCTTTTGTAAATTGACTCCATAGTCAGATGAGATGACAAACTCTGATTTCTGCTATTTTGTGTCTACCTAATTTCATGAGCTGAGGTTTGAGTGCTGATGGTCTATTTGTGAAACGTACACTCCCCCTCCCACCCAGCCCAACCAGGCCACCAGAAGAGTGTTGTCCAGACAATGATTGGAAGTGTACTTGCAAGATGGTTGTCACTGGTGGCTGGTGTTTTGAGCAAAAAGGCAAACTTGGTAGTTGTGATAGGGTCAGACAGCAGTCCCCAGTGTCAGCCATCTTGCTAGTACCCCTCCACGTCAGGTAGCCAAAGGCCCAGATGAAGCGGTTGTGCTGTGTGTGTGAGGAGTGTTTGCTGTTACTCCAACTCCCATCAGGCCCGGTCCTACATACACCTTCCCACCCATCCCAACCAGCCTACCTGGAACTATGCTGTCACTGACAGTGAGTGGAAATGTACTGTCAAGATGGCTGACACTGGGGACTGGTGTTCGGATCACAAGGCCATGATGGGAGTTGTGGACAAATCACACACCAGTCATCAGTGTCAGACATCTTGCTTTTCACATTCCCACTCACTGTCAGGAAAACAGAGTTCTAGCTAGGATTTTGGTGCTGGGTGGGAAGGTGTGTGTATGGCATAGCCTGATGGGAGTTGTACCCATTGCAGATACTCATCCTCCCACCCAGGCCAGATGACTCCTCTGGGCCTATGCCTACCTGACATTGAGTGGCAATGTACTGGCAAGATGTCTGACACTGGCGCCTGGTGTCTGAGATGATACCAACTGCCATCAGGGCCTTGTGCTCCTCACACAATCCCCAGTGTCAGCCATGTTGAAAGTGCATTTCCACTCACTGTCAGGTAAGCATAGTTTTAGGTGGGCTGGTTGGGATGGGTGGGAGGAGGTGTGTTTGCAATGAGTACATCTCCCATCAGTCCCTATCATAGACACACCCTTCCACCCAGTCAACCAGGCCACCAGGAAGAGTGGTGTTCATACAATGAGGGACAGTGTACTTCCAAGATGGCTGAAAGTGGTGCCTGGTGTCTGAGTCGACCACGACTCCCATACAGGCCTTGTGCTTTGAACACCAGTCCCCAGTGTCAGCCATTTTGCCAGTACAGCTCCACTCACTGTCAGGTAGCCATAGGCCCAGAAGAAATGGTTGTGTGGAGGAGTGTTTGCACTGACTCCATCTCCCATCAGGCCCTGTCCTACACACACCTTCCCACCCAGCCCAAATAGGCCACCTGGGACTCTGCTTTTCTGACAGTGAGGGGAAATGTGCTGGCAAGAGGGCAGAGACTAGGGCCTGGTGTGAGGAGCACAAGGCTGACTGAGACATGGCTGAATGAGAGCTCCACCCCTGATGTTCTGGATGTAATCCCCAGTGATTACATGCTAGTAAGGCAAGATCGGGAAGGACAAACAGGAGGGGGCATAGCCATTATTTTTAAAACCTCAATGAAGTGTGAAATTAAACAGGCCGACCTTGACAAATGCGAGGCTTTCTTTTTTACTTTATCGGACACAGCACATAATACTTTAGCCGGCTTTCTAATTTACCGTCCCCCAGGCCCAGGGTCACAATTTATAACTAGCCTGGAAGAGAAAGTAGTTCAACTCGCACTTCGACAAAAAAACTTTCTGGTACTAGGTGATCTGAACTTACATTTTGATAACATGCAGAACCAAGAAGTATGCACCCTACGCAACGATTTACTGACCCTTAACCTAGTTCAAAGAGTAGGATCTCAAACGCACCAAGGAGGCCACATTCTAGATCCTATCTTCTCCAACTTTGAGGATATAGAGCTTGAGACACCATGGCCTATTCCCTGGTCTGATCACTATCTAGTCCAGTTTTCTGTTCCTACGCATAGGAAGAGGGAAGTTCAACCTACTAAGGTAATTACTACGAGGAACTGGAAGGATTTTAACTCCAATTCTTTCACACAGGCCCTGATGGAGAAAATGCCCATCTTAGATATAGATGTTAATCTAGCTAACAATCAACTGGAAGCCTGGATCACAGAGGCATTAGATAAAACAGCACCGTGGAGCACCAGGACTCCTAAAAGACAAAATATAACAGCACTCTGGTTTAATGAAAGAGTTGATGATAGCCAAAAAAAAATGCAAAAGGTGTGAGAGAGCCTGGAGGAAGGAATATAATAGTGAGTTGAAAGGAAATTATAAAAAAGAACTAAAACAATATCATTCTTTAATTAAGAAAGTCAGATGTAAGTTTTACACTGAAAGGATAGAAGGTGCCAGCAATTCTCAGAAAGAAATGTTTGCGATACTGAAATCCTTAAGAACACAGGAAAATAGGAACGATACAGATGCCTCGGAGGAGAGCTGTAACAAGGTGGCAGAATTCTTTGCAGATAAAGTGGCCAAAATTTACGATACCTTCCCGATTGAAGTACGGGAAGGAACTACTAGGGCTGGTGATAGCCAGACAAACTTTGTTGGAGCAACGTTGGATGAGTTCAAGATACAGGGACTTGAAGAAATTACCACCATAGCAAAAGGGATAAAATCGGGATCCCTCTGGACCCAGCCCAACCAAAAATTATAATGCAGGGAGTTAATGTAATCATGCCATATATTTCTGATCTTATTTCCTGCTCTTTTCAAAATGGCGTGGTCCCCACAAAATGGAAACAGGCCATTGTGAAACCACTCAAAAGAAGCCATCACTGGAGTACACAGTGCTGGAAAATTTACGGCCTATTTCGCTGCTGCCTTTTGTAGCGAAAGTTGCTGAAAAAGCGACTAATAAGCAACTTACAGACCACATAAATAAAACGACCTACTGCATCCTTCCCAATCAGGTTTCAGAATGCCCCACTCGACTGAGTCAGCTCTTCTTATAGCCACTGAAATATTGAGGAAATATGCAGATGAGGGACAAACAGCCGCACTGATTTTATTAGATCTCAGTGCGGCGTTTGACACTATCTCCCATAAGCTTCTTATCCAAAGACTAGAGGCGTGTGGCATAAGGCGTAGGGCATTGAGTTTGTTGACATCATTTCTCTCCACACGAAGTTTCCAAGTTGCTCAACAAACCCATCTGTCTAAGAAGACTCCCTTGGCTCAAGGGGTCCCACAGGGCTCAATTCTGAGCCCCACTTTGTTTAATATTTATGTGGGGCCATTGGCGGAGTGTGTGGAGAAGTATGGGGTGTCAATTGTTTCCTACGCTGACGACACACAACTAATTATGATTCTAGCACAAGACAGAGGCCAGGCTGCGACCCGGTTCTCCAAATGTTTAGAAGAGGTGGCAGACTGGATGTCTAATCACTGCCTCAAGCTAAACGGGAGTAAAACGGAGGTCATGGTAGTAGGCAGAACGCCATCTTTATGGTCACACGCGTGGTGGCCTGAAACTCTAGGTCAATTGCCTCTCCCTAAATTAGAAGTTAAAAATCTCGGTATGTGGCTTGACTCCGAGCTGACTTTTGAAAGTCAGATTCGGAAGGTAGCGGGCAAATGCTATGGGAATATGAAAATTCTGAGGAAGGTCCTAGACCTACTACCACCGAAATCCCGGAAGACTATAGTACATGCGGTAATAACTTCACAACTAGATTACGGGAATGTACTTTACCTAGGTGCTACTAAAAGGGGTCTTGCCAAACTACAAAGAGTACAGAATGCCGCAGCACGGCTGGTACTGGGCCTGCCAAGAAGAGCGAATACGAAGAAAGCATTGACAGCCTTACATTGGCTCCCGGTAGAAAAGAGAATCGCTTTTAAGGCAATGTGCCACTGCCATCGTATTCTAGCAAAGAAAAGCCCTAGATATCTGCAACAGCTAATAACCCACTATATCCCAGGACGGAATCTAAGGTCTATGGGGTGGCACAGGTCACTGTACCGAGAATATTTAGAGCTAGAAAGGGAGCTCGCTCATTCAGGTACCGTGCAGCCATAATGTGGAATGCCTTACCACTAAATCTAAGAACAGAACCTTGCGAAAGCAGTTTTCGTAGACAGTTAAAAACATGACTGTTCAGGCAAACCGGATAGACGTACTAGTTAAGGAGTTCTACACAGCATAGCAGTTTAGGTGGATGATAGCTATCTCCCCCCAGAGTATGTCCTCAGCGCGGGGACACACCGGTGGTGTGACCAGGTGCTATACAAATGAATAAATAAATAAATAAGGCCATGATGTGAGTTATGGTCAACTCAGACACCAGGCACCAGTGTCAGACGTCTTGATAGTACACTACCCCTCATTGTCAGGACACCATTCTTCCTGGTGGGCTGGTGGGGCTGGGTGGGAACGTGTGTGTGGGACGAGGCCTGATGGGAGTTGTAGTGACAGCAAAGAATCCTCTTCCAACACAGCACAACCAGTTCATCTGGGTCTATGGCTACATGACAGTTAGTTGAAATGTACTGGTAAGATGGTTGACACTGTGGACTGGTGTTTGGAGCACAAGGCCTTGATGGGAGTTGTGGTCAAATCAGACACCAGTCCCTTGAGACAGCCATCTTGACAGTACCTTTCCATTCTCTGTCAGGTAGCCATAGGCCCAGATGAGCTGTTTGGGCTGTGTGGGAGGAGGAGTGTTTGCTGTCACTACATCTCCCATCAGGTCCTGTCCTAAACATACCTTCCCACCCAGCTCAAACAGCACACCTGAGACTATGCGGTCCCTGATAGTGAGTGGAAATGTACTGGCAAGATGTTTGACACTGGTAACTGGTGTTTGGAGGACATGGCCTTGATGGGAGTTGGCTTCAGGTTCAACACCATACAGCAGTGTCAGCCATCTTGCTAGTCCACTTCCTCTCACTGTCAGGTTCCCATAGGCCCAGAGGAGTTAGTTGCTCTGGGTGGGAGGGTGAGTAATTGTAATGGCTACAACTCCCATCAGGCTCTGTCCTACATACACCTTCTCACCCTGCCCAAACATGAACTATTATTTCCTCACAGTGTTTCAAAATGTACTAAGAAAATATCTGACAGTGGTGCCTGTTGTCTGAGTTGATCACAAATCCCATCATGGCCTTGTGCTCCAAACACCAGTCCACAGAGACAGCCATTTTAGCAGTACATTTGCACTTACTGTCAGGCATGCATAGTTAGGTGGTCTGTTTGGGCTGTGTGGGAAGGTGTGTGTAGGACAGGGGCTGATGGAAGATGTAGTAATTGCAAACACTTCTCATCCAAACAGCCCAACAAGCCCACCTGGAACTATGCTTACCTGACAGTGAGGGGACATGTACTCTCAAGATGTCTGATACTGGGGATTGGTGTCTCCCATCCATGCCTTGTGCTCCAAATACCAGTCCACAGTCATTCATTTTGGCAGTACATTCCCACTCACTTCCAGGTGAGTAAAGTTCAAGGGGAGCTGGCTGTGATGGGTGATAAGTGTGTGTATATGGCAGAGCCTGATGGGAGTTGTAGCCATTGCAAATACTCCTCCTCCCGCCCAGCCAACTCTTACGTGCCTATGGCTACTTGACAGTGAGGGGAAGTGGACTAGCAAGATGGCTGACACTGGTGCATGGTGTTGAACTTGAAGTCAACTCCCATCAAGGCTTTATGCTCCACACACCAGTCACCAGTGTCAGTCATCTTGATATTACTCTTCCATTCACTGTCAGGTAGCCATAAACCCAGATGAGCTGTTTGGGCTGTGTGGGAGAAAGAGTGTTTCCCCTGACTACATCTCCCATCAGCCGCTGTCCTAAACACACCTTCCCATCCAGCTCATACAGCACAACTAGGTATATGCTGTCCCTGATAGTGAGTGGAAATGTACTGGCAAGATGGCTGACACAGGTGCATGGTGTTTGGAGCACAAGGCCATGATGGGAGTTGTGGTCAACTCAGACACCAGTACCCAGTGTCAAACATCTTGACAGTACACTTCCACTCATTGTCTTATCACCATTATTTCTGATGGGCTGGTTGAGCTGGGTAGGAAGGTGTGTGTGGAACCAGGCCTGATGGGAGTTGTAGTAACAGCAAAGACTCCTCCTTCCACCCATCCACCCATCCCAACTGTCTTATATGGGCCTATGGGTGCCTGATAGTGTGGGGAAGTGTACTTGCAAGATGGCTGATACTGCAGCTTGGTGTTGAACTTGAAGCCAACTCCTATCAAGGCCTTGTGCTTTGAACGGCATTCCCCAGTGTCAGCCAACTTGCCAGTACATTTCCACTCACTGTCAGGGATAGCATAGTTCCAGCTATGCTGGTTGGGATGGGTGGGAAGGTGTGTTTAGGACAGGGCCTGATGGGAGATGGAGTCAGTGCAAACACTCCTCCTCCCACCCAGCACAAACAGGCCACCAGGAAGTGTGGTGTTCAGACAATGAGGGGAAGTGTACTAGCAAGATGTCTGACTCTAGTACCTGGTGTCTGAGCTGACCTCAACACCCATCATGGCCTTGTGCTTTGAACTGCAGTCCTCAGTGTCAGCCATGTTGGCAGTACATTTCCACTCACTGTCAGGAAAGCAAACTTCCAGGTGGGCTTGGAGGGCTGTGTGGGAGGAGGAGTGTTTGCTGTCACTACAACTCCAGTCAGGCCTGGGCCCACACACACCTTCCCACCCATCTCAACCAGCCCACCAGGAAGAGTGATGCTCAGACAATGAGGGGAAGTGTACTGTCAAGGTGTCCGACAGTGGTGCCTGGTGTCTGAGTTGACCACAACTCCCATCATGGCCTTGTGCTCCAGTATCAGCCATCTTGCCAGTACATTTCCACTCACTGTCAGGGACAGCATAGTTCCAGGTAGGCTGGTTGGGATGGGTGGGAAGGTGTGTTTAGTACAGGGCCTGATGAGAGATGGAGTCAGTGCAAATACTCCTCCTCCCAACCAGCACAAACAAGCCACCAGGAAGAGTGGTGTTCAGACAATGAGGGGAAGTGTACTATCAAAATGGCTGACAGTGGTGCCTGGTGTCTGAGTTGACCACAACTCCCATCATGGTCTTGTGCTCCAAACACCAGTGCCCAGTATCAGCCATCTTGCCAGTACATTTCCACTCACTGTCAGGTAAGCAAACTTCCAGGTGGGCTTGGAAGGCTGTGTGGGAGGAGGAATGTTTGCTGTCACTACAACTCCCATCAGGCCTCGGCCCATACACTCGGTCCCACCCATGCCATCCATCCCAACCAGCCTACCTGGGACTCTACTTTCCTGAGAGTGAGAGAAATGTGCTGGCAAGATGGCTGACACTGGGGCCTAGTGTTTGGAGCACCAAGCCTTGCTGTGAGTTTTTAAGAAGTGTGTACATGGTAATAGATTTATGCATTTTCATTTTCATTGCAGGTATGTGGTTTATCAACATGACATACACATCACATGCTCATTGACTATAATTTTGTTAATCTAAAAACAGTCATTTAGTTAACTGTGTTATTTACAGTGATGTCTATATAGGTGTAATTGCTAGTTTTAGTGGAATGTGGAGTAGGTACTTACCAGACTCCAGTCCTTCTGTGAGACCATAGATTCTCTCCGGCAGAAGGATGCCACGTACCATCTCCTCCCAGGAAGTGAAGTGCAGAGGTGGTGCAGAAGGGCCACAGCCAGTCCATTGAGCTTCTGCATGTTCTTTTACTGGCAGTTTTTTGACCTTCCTTTTACCTTCATAATACCTTCTAGTGATATCCTCCATTGAGCATGGGACAGATGCTTCAGCATTCACCTTGTTGACTATCTTGTCCCACATCCTATTTTCTGGGCGATGGGGGTCTGTTGGACTAGGGTCCCAAATAAATGTGGCTCTACTTTGACTATTTCATCTACAAGCACTATCAACTCCTTCTATGTAAAACATGGCTGCTTCCTCTGGGGCACGGCGAGGGTGAGGGTGAAGGTGAGGGTGAGGGTGAATGTGAGTGTGAATATATAATAGAGGGTGAGCTTGTAAGAAGGTTTTGAAACAAAAAAATATAAATCTGTGCAAGTTGTGTGTGTGAGTGTGTAAGGCAGAGAGCAGGGAACGTATACCGACTCTTCTTGAATGGCAGTAGTGGTGTGAGCAAAGGATCATGGTCATTTTTGGGGCCTTAATACAGGTGGATTGGTGGGCGTGCCTAATATTTTAATTTTTTTTTTTTATTTGGCGGTGCCTATGCTTGTTGTTGTGACTGATTTTATCATTTAACACTTGCCATTTGTAACACAAACCAACACGGTTCCGAAACCGCGTCGGATGCATCGTAATCTGTTCGTCGGCTCAACCGAATCTTGTTCGTAAGCGGAATGCCTATGCGACGGCATTTCCGACCGAATCGGTTGATTTGGACATGTTTCTGACCAATGCAGTTGGGCGGAATGGTTTCCAACCGACTCGGTCGGAGTTTAACCTGCTACACATCATAATACGTTGATCGGAAAGCTTGCGGTCGAGTCGGTCGGAATGTTTCTGAGGACAAGTCAGTCGGACGGTCTTTCCCACTGACAGCGTAATGAGGCCCTCTATATCAGACAGTGAACTACAATATCAATTAAAGAAACTAACAGCCTTATGCTTTGTGCCATCCAACTGTTTAGATGAATACTTCATATCAATTACTGAATCTGACTACTTACACGAAACAATGAGAAATTGGGCCCCTTACTAAATTATTTTGAAGACATATGGTTCAGCCATCTAAGCAGGTCAGGTCGCAGGAGGAAACCAAGGTTCCCAATTGACTGGTGGAACTGTTACACGACCTGCTTAGAAGGGGGTGCAATGACTAATAATGTCATTGAGGGATGGCACAACTCCTTCAACAAATCTATCGGTAAAATCCACCCAAACGTCTATCATTTTTGGAAACCTTGAAGAATGAGGAAAGTTAGAAATGAGAATAGCTCAATATTTAACAGGTAGTCTGAACCCACATATATCCCAAAAAAGAAAAGAAATGTCAGAAAGACTACTGATACAAATGCATCAGTTTACGTTGTCAGTGGCTTCTGACTATTTGGAAAATATTGCAAGCATACTACATTTCTATTACAGACTAACCCCCTCTTCTTACTTACTTGCCTCTTTATATTTAAACAATTAAACTGGCATTTTTTAAAATTATTTTTCAAAATTTAATAGGAATGTCGGAAATCTTACCTGCAGATGTCTTCTTTTTTCAACTTTTCATGATGTTTCAATTCATCCTGTCACCAAAAGTCTTCTGTACTCAAAAATTCCACAATCTTTGACCATAAATCCATAAATATCCAATAAATATTTGCTGGTTTAAAAGTCCATCTTCTTTTCCAAAAGTTCCAAAATGCATTAATCCATTAAAAAAATCAGGTCCCAAAAAAAAACAATCCTTCTCCGCCCTTTTGTAAAGCCTGCATCCCATCCCACGAATCCTTTTCTGTCTGTTAAACACGTGGCTGCTATTACGAAGAAACATCGAGCAGTACTGCAAAAATACATCACAAAAGCCACAATCCTCCCGACGCAGGCCTAAAACAGCTACCTGCATAAGATGAAAAATGGGTTAAAACATATATAACATTGTGTTTTACACTAACCACCATATAACTACTTCCCTTCTCTCTCCTTACAATTAATTTAGCAACCTACAACTCTACATATAAATTGTTAAAAGTTCTTACCTGATCGCAGCTCTCCCTTGCATCCAATCTTGACAGCGACGCTCCACCGACTGTGGAAACAGACGTTCAACCTCGTACGTCAAGTCTAATAGTAAAAAGGAAAAAAGGGACAATTATTATCATTGAATACAATGTAGAAGTGTGGGAAAATATAGTTTTTAATGTTTTAAAAAATATTAGCAAAGTTCAAAATTATACAAACATTTAAAAAAAATTCACATTTATATCTTTTAATATATTGATTTTTGAAAAATGTATTTCTTATTTTTACCTATTATTATAGTCCATTATTTGTTTTGAAATATTAATAAAAAAAATCTAACTTGAAAAAAGTATAGAGTGCTTCCTTTATTATTTTATATTTTATAAAATGTATTCTAAATTATAATCTTTTGTTTAAATATGTTTTTGATTTTTTTATCTTCACATCATAAAGATTAATTTTTAAAAATTGAATACTCAGGTATTAAAATAAATACGTGGGTATTAATATACTTCCCCACCCATAACCCCTAAATCCCTCACATCCTGTGCCTAAAGGATTATGTTACCAACCCATACCTTATATTTTTTTTAAAAAACAACTATTTTAAAAACGTAATTTATTCTGTTATTAAATTAATACTCAGGTGTTAAAATTAATACCTTAGTATTAATAGACTTCCCCACCCATAACACCTAAATCCCTCACATCCTGTGCCTAAAGGCTTATGTTACTAACCCTTGGTTTTTTTGTATGTAAAAGAATATATTAAACATAATTTAATCTATTATTTAATTAAATGAATACTCAAGCATTCAAATTAATACCAGAGTATTAATACACTTCCCCAGCCATAACCCCTTAATTCCTCACATCCCGTGCTTAAATAATCAAGTGACATACTCTTGCAAAATATATATCAATTACTTTTACTTTAAAAAAAGAATTTAAACCTAAGTATTAAATCATTTTTCCACCCATTACCCCTAAATCCCTTTCACCCCATGCCTATAGAGGTATGTAACAAAACCATAATTATTTTTTAACAAAAGAAAAAAATTATAAAAATGTAAAGTAATTCTGTAAGAAAACCAATACTCAGGTATTAAAATTAATACCTGAGTATAAATACACTTCCCCACCCATAACCCCTAAATCACTCATATCCCGTACCTAAAGGGCTATGTTACAAATGCATTTGCTATAATGTTTAATTTATTTTCCTAATTAAAAATTATAAATAATTCTCTCAATAAATCAAAACTCAAGATTTAAAATTAATAAGTGTCATAATTATTGTTACACTTCCACACCCATATCCCCCAAATCCCTCTCATTCCATGTCTAAAAGGTTATGTTACAAACCCATACATAATATTTTTAAAAAACATAACCTAAATGAATTTTAAAATTTTAATAGCTAAAAATTTACAACAAACTTTTATAAAAATTGAACAACAAAATATCACTTACCTCAACCATGATTGCGTTGTAATGGCTTGCGTTGTAATGGTACCTGCGTTTTAATGGCATGCTTTGTAATGGCATGCGTTGCAATGGTACCTGTGTTGTAAAGGATTCGTTGAAATGTAATTACGTTGTAATGCCTGGGTTGTAAACATAGTTTCCCCTTAATTACGCTAACATTGCGATTCATAACATGAATTTAAGCTAATAGACTTGATTATTTTTAGCCCATTTCAATATCAATATCTTCCATTCTCAAATCGCTCATTGATGGTACTGTGCCTGAATATATAAGAATCATGGGCACTTCCAGGGAACTTTGCCAGATTATTGGTAAACAGTCCATGATGATCCACAATTGCCTGCACATTGATTGAGTAATTGTACTTGTGATTTCTAAAAATGTGTGCAGTAGCAGCAGTTGTCATAAATTGCACATGTGTGCAATCTATTGCACCAAGCACATGAGGGAATCCTGCAGTGTCATAAAAACCTTACTTGTTTGTTAACTGCTGTCTGTGTTTTAGCAATACCAGGTACTGAGGTCTAAGTTTGATGATGGCATCCAACACAGATGGCAGGAATGCAGAAAATGCAACCTGTGATATGCCAGCCAATATTCCAGATGTCTCCTGGAATGAGCCAGAGCCCCCAACATGTGTAGGACTGCCATTAAGTCATGGGATTAGTCCTTATAGTTGCTGGTTAAAGATTTAAAGACTTATAGAGTTCTTCTGCAGCAACTCCAGGATGCTCTCCTTCTTCATTCTGTATAAATGTATCACCTCTGTGCCTGTGTTGGCGATGCGTAGCATTCTGATGCATTTCCATAGTTGCACTACACTGTGTGATGATGTGTCACGCAGTGGTATACTGATAAATCCCACTTTGTTAAGGTTGCATTCATTCCAGTGTGACGTAGGCCGACACAGTGCAGAACTTGCACCAGTCAAGTATCTAAAAACAACGCAGGAAGCACCCTGCGCATGACTTGATAAATCTAATTTAATTTAAGGATTGCATCACTTTTGCATCACCCTGTGTGATACAAGGGCAGCGCAACCCTTTGATAAATTGGGATATATATATATATATACATATATATATATATATATATATATATATATATATATATATCAATGGCTGTGCTCAGCAGACACTTTCCCACCTCCCTTTTACGGAGCAAGGCTAAGATATTGGTCAGGGTTCAAAGTAAATATTAGGAAGCTAGTTCTGTAGCGTTTACTGGGCCTCAATAACAATTATGATGAAACTATGATGATCTGTAGTTTTTAATCATTTCCACTCTCTTGGTCCTCCGATGGACCTTGCTGTGTGCCAAAAGGGGTTAGATATAAAGCGTTCCAACAGTTATTCAGGGAGGACCATGAATTGGATGACTGATCTATAAATTTGAAATCAAACTCATATAATTACTCTCAACACAATGTTATCAAGAGAACGGATTAATACTGCAGGCCCAAGTGTCATGAAGGAACATAGGCCAGCCAAAATCATACACACTAAGGGGCCGATTATGAGCTTAACGGTGAGACGGCGGTTTCGCCTCGTCGCCGCACTGCCAAACCCGCGTGAGAAACGGACACCATATAATAACTTTTTTTGGCATTGGAGCGCGATTCCTTTGGCTTTCCCACGGAGGTGCCTATAAAATAGGCACCGCAATGGGAACTTCAAAAAAATTTCCAGCACGGCATAGACTGAAAAGTCCATGCCGTGCTGGAACGTCTGTTCATGCACAGAGAGGGGCACATGTTATGCCCCTCTGTATGCATCCACAGGGCGTGAGGCACAAGGGGACCCTGTAGGGCCCCCTTTGTTTCCTCTCTGACAGGGTTTTCATGGAGGAGAAACCGCCATGAAAACCCTGGCCGAGAGGACCACGATGCTCCCGCCAACCATATGGATGACTCTGGACTGCCGCGCCACTACCAGGGAATGGCAGTTCCCTGGTGGAGTCAGCAGTCCCAGGGCAGCACGACCACTAGGGTCATAATGTGGCAGTCATGAGACTACCACTGCTGCCCCACCATGAGCCTGGCGGTTTGAGGAATCTCTCTAATCCGATCTCCTTTAGTCATTAGTAAAATTTAAATTGAGAATGCTCATTCACCTTGTGTGGGATAAATCATGATAACTGAATTAATTTAGTTAATATATTTTAGTTTATCAAATCTTTAGATGAATAAGTGCATCAATAAAATGAGACATTACAAAGAACAAATCAGTACCCAAAGCTCACGATTTCAGGAAAGAACGCGAATTTGCCAGTTCTAGTAGTCCCAGAAGGAAGAAACCACTAAGCGCATGTAGCCATGCTCTATTTGGGATAGGAAGCCAGATGAGTCTGCATCAATTCTGCAAATCTCTTCAATCAGTTCGCAATTATGCTGCAGGCAGAACAATAACCGTCTGTCATCACCCTCAGCTGCATAAGCGCACAAGAGTCTCTATCCATCAATGCACAAAGCAACTTTCTCTCTCTCCAAATCTTTCTCATCAGGCAATATTATATTCTTAGCATTTCCGGGTATGACACCTTCTAGTGTCACCTCATTTGATCAGACCTCTCAGTTCATTGGTCAGTTCATATGGAATGTGGATCAGGCGACATAATGATGACACAAAATGCAGAGGAAATAGGTGGAAAAGTTATGCAGTCTTTAAGTCATTCTGCATGTAAAACATTAAACAATGCCCCTTTAGCTAGATCATGTAGAAGAATTCGAAAGGGCAGTTTCCCGGGCAAGTGTCCTGCAAATAGTAACATATATTGCAGCAACATCATTATACAGCAGATGAGAAGTCAGGGAAAGAACAATTCAGGTACATAGAAATTGTTACATGGGGGAATCCTCTCAAGTTCTGTAGGTCTAGCGAGGCAAAAAACTTCATGAATACAGCTGGCCTATGTTAATTTAGGCTAATATAACGCTGGGTATATAGAATTATTAGCATATATTTATATGAAAATATGAAGAAGTTGAGATCCTAATGTAACTTCTGATGCACTTAGCAACATTTATTATGATCAAATTAATTCAAGTAGAAATAGGGTACTACTACATTTATAAGTACCAACATGTAAATGTTCTTTAGTGTGTATATTTAAATTTTCGTTTCAAGCAATTATTATTAGCACATGTATGAAGAACATTTTCTGAAAGTTTTGCACATGCATCTTTTAGTAAAAAGGTGTAGCACCTATTTTTCTTTTGTCAGTACACATCACATACAAAGGTTACATTTATAAAATTCACTATCAAAATCAAATTGATTATACTATTTCATACATCTCATTAGTTAATATTCTATTTTAAATGAAATGTAAAACGATTAGAAGAAAATTCAATAAAGTGAGAACTTCATCATTTGCACGTTTTTCTAACACGTTCATAAAACAAAATTATTTTTCTTTAGTAAATCACCACCTCTGTTACTTATACTTATGATAACATCTAAACTACTCTTTTTCTGCATGCTTTTATGATACAGTAACAAAAAATCTTTGTTTTCATCACCTTTTCTAAAAGCGTAATTGATGCACATCTATTTATTTTTCCCCAAAAAGCGTCACATCCAGTTTTGGCTCTTCTTTAAAATGTAAACGAAATTTCCGCTCTATCACTAGTATCCCCAAAAAGGGCAAAGTGAAAAAATGTCAAGAGTCATAAAATACCTCTGAAGAAGAAGGTCCAAACATCAGACAAAACAGGGCATGACATCCTAATAAAGTGGTAGCCTGAAGAATCTGTCGATAATAATTAGGCAAGATTTAAGACAGCAAACTAGGTCTAATTTTTGAGGACAATAAAACGGGAGACAAATTAAGCTTCAATAATGCCCCCAAATAACCTGCCAACCTGATCACATTCCCTGTAAGTGAATCTTGACATTAGGCAAAAAAAAAAAAGGTTTTTGAGTTCTTGTTGAATTGGATTTTGTCAGGGGACAAGCATGGCTGTTAACCTATTTGATTGGCATGGCACCCCATATGCTGGCTCAACACCCCATATTTGACATTTCTTGATACTGGAAACTGAGCAGTGACCACAACCTTCACCCTTATTGAAACTCTCTTTTCTGCCCATCCAAGTGCTTATGTTAGAACATGTAGCCACCTTCCCTGTTGCAGAAGGAAGAGATGATAGAAAAGTAAGGAACCTACTAACAGCAGGCATGTGGCCAGGCGTGGCCAGGCGCGGCCAGTATAGGTAAGAGCGGTGGGATGGTGGGGTGGGGCGGGTGGAGGAGAGGGAAGTCGACAGACGACGGGATAGGGAAAATAAAATTAAAAAATAAATAAACCACTTACCTTGCGCCCTCCTGTACCGGCAACGCCTGCATGCAGCACCCAGTAGGCAAGTGCTGCGTGTTTTGTCACTGCAGATTCATTTAAATAGGCTAGTAAACAGGAGGCAGGAATCACTCTACTTGAGAGATTTAGTAGCCTAGGATCTTTTAATAAATGGGTAAAACAAGACTCAAAGCCACAATATGACAGTTGAAATGCCAATATTGCTGCCTACTAAACCTTCAATGTTTTTGCCACCAACCTCTTGTACTATTTCGTTTTGCTCTCTTTCTAGTTCTCCTCTCTCTTTGTTCCCTCTTCCCATTTTTAGGTATCACGTATCAGATAGAACAAGCGATCTTGTTGAAAAAAAAACGTATTGTCAGCTTACAAAGGGCTTGGAGCCCACACATTGCTTACCATTTGTTGGCTTTATTGTCACTCTCATTTGCTTGCTTCTAATTTGTTAGCTTTTATGGACTTTTCTTCCTCTTCTTGTACTTATTCCCCCCAAGGAGCAAAGCCTCATTACTTGTGTCTGCCCACTGCTTATTTTTAAGGTACTATTTTTTTTCTTTTTGATCATACACTCCGCAGTTGTCTCCCTTGTGTACTTTCCTTCCAGTTGTTCCCTTTCATTGACTTGCTTCTTCACCATTCCCCGTATTGTGTTCTCCCTTGTTTGCTTCTCTCAACTGTGTTGCTTTCTCACTCCTGTGCTTCTCTTTCGAAAGCTGCTTCCTCCTCAATCCCGTTGGCTTCCTGTTGCTGCCAGCTTCCTGTTGCAGCCCCCCAACCTGCCCGCCCACCGTTGGTAGGATCCCAGTTGCTGAACACCCTGTTGCTGCCTCTTACCACTCATCCTTGCTCCCCTTTGCTCCCATCTCTCACCCTCCTGCTCCCCATTGTTGCTTTCTCCTCCCACCCATAGTATATTTCTTATCTTTTTCAAGAGGATAAGGCAACAAATTGCTACTGGCCTGTCCACCTTAAAATCACTTTTACGCTACTTCTAATTTTCTTTTTTATTTAGAGATCCTCCACGGATCGGTAAATAAAAAAAATGACGCCCATGTCATTTTGTAGGCTTGCATGTGTCATAGAGCATGCATGCACCTACACAATGATGCAGCTGTGAGGGCAAGTAATCTTGCCTTTTTTTTATTTTTTAACTTTTTTCCATGCTACACAGCAGCTTGCCAGTGCTGTACAGCGTGGCAAAAAGGCACTGGCAGAGCTTCTAGGTCCCAAAGACGAGACCTATTGTCTTTGCTGCCGATGATTGTTCTCTTCTATCTCCATCTATAACCCTTCAGCCACTCTCCCTTCATCTTCTCAGAACTTCCTGAAAGAAGAGGAAGGGTTTTCAGGACTCTTCTAGGGTCAGTGGAACAGTCCATCGTGTTCTTCGCCACATTACAGGGGGTCTTAGAAGAAATGCAGGCTTGGGCCAATGATTACAACTAATTCCAGCCTCTGACTTACCATTGATAAGCATCAGCTGCACTTTGTACGTGCCTGGCACTCACGTAACACTACTGCACTCTCAGTCTCAACCTCAGACAGTCTTCGAAAGTGCACACAGAGCAATGTTGTGCATTTAAAGTGTGCCCTTTGTGGCGACGAAAATATAACAGTGTCACATTGCACACAGCTACCGACATGACTCCTACTCTGGTGGTCAACGGCAAAATAATATTTTAATTTATTTAGTCTAAAGGTAAAAAGACAGAACAATATCCCCAGATTGACATTTATCCAACAATAGTATATGAACAATGGTCAATCCGTACTCTGGGAATCTGCATTGTATATTCTCATTGTTTAATTGATCGTGTATTTATTAAATTATTTATGCAAGATACGAATGGAAATGTTACTTTGTTTTTATTTTTTATGTGACAAAAAAAGAATAACTGTAATTTTTCTATGGAACATTCAAAAAGTGCAACATTCGTGATAGGTGAATAGTGGTCCTTCGGCAATGAAGGCAATGATAATAAGTTAAATAAGTGTAGTAGGGTTAAATATAAGAACTGGTGTTGGATTAATGCAGAAGAGGGACTCTCTTTGATCAAAGGCTACATGCTGGAACTCTTTTTACTTTGTGATTTACTCTCTTGTTCCTAGGCGTTATAGGGAATATTCAATATCTATATATACACTAACACACAAAAGCTCTACTTGCATCATTCATGGGGATGGGCCTTCAGTGGTAGCTTAAGATGAAATGGCTACACTGAAAAATATTGAAATACAGTAAGGTTAACAGGAAAAGCGTTTTTGCAGCCAACCATAATGAGCAATCACATGCGACTTTCTTGGGATATACTATCCCTAATCATAATCCACCAGTGATATAACTTCATGCCATAATGCTTCCTCATCATCATCTATTCTAGGGCCTTCAGTGTCCCCTTGTGAAAGTGCACAGTTCTTTGGAATCTCGCGCTTGCTCACTTTCAGTAAAGGGCTTCGAGCACTAGCAGGTGGTTCACAAGTCCTCTAGTCAGCAACAATGATTTGACACCAGCTAGTGAGCAGCTGAAGTTCGCCACGGAAATGAGGTCACATATGGGCTATGTTTTTTACTCTTAAATTAATGGAACGGTTTCCCTGATGCATCCCTCGATCTCAGCCATCCAGGGTAATTGATCCACTGAGGATAACCCTATTTCTAGATCTCTAAGAGCTGCTTTCCGAGGGAGGAATCTCAAGAGGGTAGGTATATCACGGGGCAAAGCCATTCTTACTATTGAGAACAATCCAAAACCATGGTCATGGCTATGTCAATGAAGGGAAAAGGCAACATCAACCTTATTTCGTTTTTTTCATTGTACGTGTGAAGGGCATTTTAATTCCCTCTGTAATCCAATCGCTGTGACCTCTAATAGTGCAGTGTCTTCAGCACACTCAAGGGCGGGTATGTGCACGGTACTCAGTTTTGGGGAAAATATCAGAGTTTGCTTCAGAGTGATTATTTGATCCGAAGTATAAAGGTTAAATCAGAGCGGGGCAAAAACAAATCCTTGTTGAAGCCCTCTATTTGAGTGAATTTTTCCTGTGACTGTACTACTTGTACATACCCTGCCAACTACGTTCATCATCTCCTTGTGTTTGCTTTGTTCGCCCTAAGTTGCCAGGGTACTGAACTGGGGTGGTGAAGTGAGCTAAAGAACAATGATGGATTCAACCCAGATCTGTGACTGGGGTGAGTGTCTGAAACGTTTCCGTCCATCATCTCCTTGTGTTTACTTTGTTTGCCCTAAGTTGGCAGGGTATGCCCAGACGTGGGTCCCTTGCTCACTTTGCCACTGGATTCAAGCTAGCCAGGCTGAGGAGGGGTGTTACCCCGAAACAGGTCCCAGGATGCTTGTTTCCGGTCCAGGGAAGACCTGACTTGGCAGCTCGGGCTGGACTGTTCCCACAAGGAACAGGGTCAAGACTGATTTGCATATGGCTGGGTTTAAACTTGTATGGCGAAGTGAGCTGAAGAACGATGATGGATTCAACTCAGATCTGTGACTGGGGGTGACTGTCTGAAAAGTTTCAGTGCTCCGTCCATCATCTTCTTGTGTTTGCACTGTACTACTTATGCCAATCTTCATCCTTACCCATCAATCTGCATGTAGCATACGGATGGAAAAAAAAGAGTGGACGGAATACATGGTGCAGATAGTTCCCCCATAGGGTTGCCCTGTTCACTCTGTTAAATGGAACAGTAAAGTCCAGATAGCCGGCATATAATGAGGTTCCTTAAATTATGGCTTTATTGGCCATTAAGTTATTTAGAGGATTAGCACTGCCATCATGCAGCACTACCACAAGGGACCATTCACCACTGAAGCCAGACGTCTGCCCTGGCCTGGAGGCTGCATCTGCTAGGGATGCCTGGCCTAGAGGCCACCACTCCCAAAGATCAGCTTTCACCAGCCCACATTCGAGAAGAAAGAAGCGGAACCACAGCCAGGAGATGTGCATATCAGCTAGTGCACGCCAGGCTGAGACTGTCGCTGATAAGGTAACAGACAGTGTCAACTGGTGACATTTGAAAGTGGTGGGGCATTAAAGCTGAGTATGACCTTTATGTAGCAAGTGAAACAAGCAAGGGTAATGGGCAAACGTGGATTCCTGTCTCATGCATTCGAATTGTAAACCAAGAAGAGGTTCAACTCTAATTTGTTACAGAAAATAATTTGTTTAGGGCCATTTAATATCACTAACAAAGCAAAATGTGTAGTTTAGGTATGGATTGCTGCAGTTCTGTTTCAGGACGCACAAACCGTACAATTTAGGTTGGGTGTTGAGGCCAAGAAAAATAAACATAGCAATATAAATGCATTCTGCAAATTTATTAGAGTTAAGGTAGCAGGCACTGAATGCACGGCAAGGGACGTAGATTCTAAAGAAAAGATCAATGTTCCTCTGTTTGTAAGAGGTGTACCATGGGATGTAAACAATACAGTGAGCACTATCTGTCCCCTTTCTAGCTGGCCCCAGCTAACTGGATACTGACAAGGATAATGACACGAGATATGCTGGATTCAATCTGGATTCAATCATACATCTACTCAAGTTGGGCATTTATATTTCTTACTTTTCTGTAATTCTTTTCTTCACCTTTTATTTGCTGGTCTCATGCACACTCAGTGATGAGCCTCCTTTCCCCTCTTCCAGCAGCTCTGAGTTCAATCCCAGTTTCCCTTGATATGGCCTGGCAGTTTCTGACTTGGCTTTGGCTAAGCCTTCCTTGGTCTGTGATTGATGTGACACAGCTGAGAGGGTTGACAAGAGCTGAACGCAAAGAACCTTCTAGTATCTAAGACCATCAGACTGAGAGGAGGTGGACGACCTCTTGCCTCAGAGTGACAGTGATGAGTGGAGCCTCGGGCTCTCAGTGGACGTGAGAGGACGTGAAAGCCGTACTTAGCTCCCTAGCACACCTTGGCCTCCACTGCCTGTCGGAGATTGTGCAGCAAGAGTCAGTCCCAGTCAGGGTGACATCATACAGTGTGAGCCCAGCATTAGCAGATCTAACACAGTCTGCTTTAAGTCCGCTAGCTCATTTGTCTCTTCACAGAGATGCGCAAAAATAAAAACAATACTGATGAATTGTTTACTTGCCAATTCAAAAAGGTTTGGGTTTCTCACCGTACAGTAATCTAACAAGTCTTCATAGTGGGTTCTCCAAAGTAGAAGTACAGGAAACAGCAGGCGCTATTAAAGGTGCCCAAAACATCCTTGCAGGACCACAGGGGAAAATGAGCAACTATCGTATGAGGAGATCCGACTGTGGCTCTGAGCTTACATTCATAGCAGAACCCCAGTCTCTAACTATCGAATCCAGGAGCTTCTATCATGCTGCTAATGAGCATGAGCGAAGCGTCTGGATTGGCTGGAGCAGGCCAGTTCAGGCCTTCGAAACACACTGGAGGCCTGTGCCTGCTCTCTAACCCAACTGTCTAAGACTGCTGGGCTGGAGAGTTTTGGATTGTGCATGTTGGACTGGCCTTAGCAAGATAGCCGGCCAAACCCACATGCACACTTCAAACTAAAGTGGCTACTCCTCATTGCTGCCAATCATCAGTGATGACTCACTGGCCCCACCCCTAACACTCCGTTCAGCAGAGAGTAAAAAATAAAATGGTAATAAAATCATTTTATTACCATTTTAT
Organism: Calotriton arnoldi; assembly: GCA_963921515.1. NCBI lineage: Eukaryota > Metazoa > Chordata > Amphibia > Caudata > Salamandridae > Calotriton > Calotriton arnoldi. Next base: position 33,792 of record CAWUFW010021102.1, on the reverse strand, counting down.
TTTTCACTCTTTCTGCAGCAGTGTGCGGGAGCGATGCTCCTCCGCTCATATGGAGGCGCTACCGGTGCAATCAAGAACAGACTCCAGAGTGACCTTGAGAGACTGGAGACTGTTAAAGTGAGCAAAGCTAAATTGTGAAAAGGGACTTTTCCTTATAAGTAAGACTGTTTTGACCTGAAGAACTATATGAACCACCCCAGCAGTTGCCTTGGGGCAGCTATTTAGTGAAACATGAACGTATGCATTCTTGCCTAAATGTGACTTACAGGAGGGAAACGCCCAATACATGGATGGGATGGACATCATGCACAGGGGAGGAGGGCATTAGGGCTGGTACACATTTCAGTATAAGCCCTGGAGTGTGATATTTTAACCTTTGATATGATATCTATCTAATTGTGTAGTATTTCATACCACTGTGAAATTAAAAGTACTTTTCTAAAAAGTCAAGCATTGGAATGGACAATGATTTATTGGGTCTGTTGGTTGATCTTTGCAGTCTTACTCTTTTGCCCCCACACTTCCTCCCTGAGATGGTTTTCACTCCTCACTACCTTGAGAGTCAAGTGCAGAAAGGGTGTGCTTGGCTGAGTTGGCAGAGCTATAGTAGGACAGACCTCAGGACACCAGTGGCAAACCACGTTTGGGGCTCAGTAGCCATGTCTGCCCTATGGCCTGTAAAAAGTGGTCTGACAGTGACATTAACAAAAACCTTACCTAAAGGATTTATTAATGACAGAAACTCACAAATGGAAGCTTCGCAGAGAAAACAAGCATTTATACAAAACATTAAAGCATGATAGGATTCTAAAGGGATAAGGGCCACTATTGGAAGTGGGTCTGTCAGAATCCAGTAATTAAAAGTGGAAAACGAGTTTCATGATATTAATCTATGTAATGCGATGCTGTATTGATTTAGACTATTCTATAAATTAATAGGGTTGTTGTTTGGTGCACTCCTGCTACCAGCGGCTGTCACAGCCCAGTAAGCCTTCAGAAAATGAATGCAGAAAGCTTCAATGTATACTCTGGCACTTCTCTGCTTATCCTAAAATACGTGTCAGGCCACAGAGCTATTGAAATGAAGGGGACGTGAGTAATACTCAGGAAAGGATTATCGGAGGCTTCTTGTTTACATGAAATAGTTCAAAGGTGCAGAATATAAACATCACATCATACAGACAGGATGGCCAGCTATCATTTATCGCTTCTCTGTCTGTATACTTCCGTTTCAGCTAATTAGTTCCTAATTCGTAAATCTAGACAGGAAGCTAATATCAGCGCAGACTGTAATAATTTGGCTCGAGCTTGTTTGTTTCTTCACCCAATTTATTAATTGGAACAAGAAACTATTCTGAAGCCTATACCGCTTATTATTGGTCTCTAACTGAATATTTTAGAGTTCATCTCATTAGGGCTACTTACTACTTAATTTCCTAAAAACAATGGGGAAATTTATGACATTGTAAAGCAGCAGCGCAGCAAGTCTCCTTGCTGCGCTGCGTGACAGGGAAAGGGCAGGAATGCTCCATATTGGAAAGAATACGGCACATTCCTGCCTTTTCCCCTGCGCTGGCGTCAATTGGGCTGCCTAACCCCAAGGCGAGCACCCTTCCACCATGGTGCAAGGGTGCCTGTGTTGCATGCAGAGTTGCTTTTGTGCAGGAAGGGGCATCTTCCTGCACAAAAACAATCCTGAAAGGCATATTCATCTATGTGTGCTGCAGAAGACAGAGGAAGTAATGGGGAGAAATAAAGATGTTTCTCTTCATTACGCCTCTCCTGGGAAGGCATATTTTTTTGGCGGATTCCAGGTAAATCATGCAATGCGCCAAAAACCTTGGGAGATGCATGGGAACAACTGCTCAAAGCCCATGGAATGCCTCCGTAGTGCAGAGTAAGGCAATGCAGCGATTTGTGCTACGTCACTTTACTCGAGATTTAAGAAGTAACTCAGGTCCACACTGTAGTGATGGTGTCACCCGGCCTGCACTATACACTGTAGCAGACAGGCACACACCCTGAGGGTGGGCTCGCCCGAAGGGATAAATAAAGGAGGGCAAGACCCCTTGGGGTCTTGGCTGGCACAGAGTATAACGTGTGTGTGTCCCCTGTTATTTGCTGCGACCAACGTCAGAGGCCTAGCTTCAGCGCAGCGTGTGTCCAGCCAGGCCTGGACGCCACATTGGCGACGAGGCGTGTCCGACCCACGCCTCTACCGCGCCTTACCTGCTCTTGCGGCCTCCCCTGGTGCTGGGGTATGCAGCGCGCGGCCGCCGTAGCAGCCGTTGGTGCGGTGGGTGAGTTCCGGTTGGACGAGCCCCTGCGTGTGCTGCCCAGCGGGTGCCCACCCCACACTGCGAAGCTGCGGTCTGGTCGGACGAGCCCCCGGCGTGTGCTGCCTCAGCAGGTGCCCACCCCGCACTGCGAAGCTGCCGGGAACCCTGATCCGCTTTGTAGACCCAGCGGGAGGTGAGCGGAGCTGTCGGGCGGCGTCAAGAGCCGAGTGACGAGGTGAGACCAAGCCAGTCCTGCGCGCCCCCGCTCTGACCGGGCGCTGCGCTCCCACTGCCACGTGGTTGAGCCGGCAGCCCCGAGTGTGAAAGGCCCATTCCGGCTGTGCGCGGTTCTCCCACTGTTGCGTGGTCGAGCCTGCGGCCGGCGGGCGAAGAGGGAGTGAGGCCGTCTCCACTCAGCGCTCAGCAAGTTGTTAGCTGGTAGCAGCGAGGCGCTCACACACGCTCTCCAGTACAGACCTCTGAAAAAAAAAAGAAACAAGCACTGGCGAGGTCCAACACAAGTTCCTGCAGCAGACACCGCCAGCGGTGGAAAGGGAATCAGCTGCTTGTCACTCAAGCTCCGTTGACTCAGTGCCTGCAGTACGCTAGCCACCCCTGACAAAGCGCAACCATCAAGCCTTGGCAAGTGCAACAGCACTGAGGCGTAGGGAGGGAGTGTCTGTCACACACACCCACCAGCAGCAGTTTCCCCCCCTGCAAGCACGTCACGGTAACGTCCACACCCGGAGGCATTCCGGTGTACCAGCATGAGTGCCCCCAACCCTGACGGGGCTGGTGCTCCCGCACCACCGCAGCAGGTCCTGCTCCAAGCACCTCAACACGCCCCGCCGGCATCAGGCCACGCCACAGTGGCCCCCCTGCCCCCGTTCAGTGAACTGGCGGACCCGGCGACAGCAGCAGCGCGATGGAAGTCCTGGATTGGTCACCTAGATCACTATTTTGTGGGCATGAGAGAAACCGACGGCAGGGTGAAGAGATCGCTTCTTATGTGTTACAGTGGAGGGGAACTATACGATTTGTTCGAGACCCTGCCTAACACAGGGGCTGATGACAACTACGAGGAAGCAGTGGCGGCTTTAAACAGGCATTTCGACCCCCAAATTAACCCTGACTTCGAACGATTCAAGCTCCGCGAGGCAAGGAGAAGCTGAGACCATAGACGTCTTCTACGCTCGCCTGAGGAAGCTGGCGAGCTCCTGCACGCTATTCGACCAGAGGGAAGAAATCAGGGCGCAAGTCATACAAGGGTGCTGGTCGGTGACGCTGCGCCGCCTAATACTCAGGCAACCAGGTATCACCCTGGACGAGATCCTAGTGCTTGCAAGGTCCCACGAGTTATCCAACGCCCGGGCGGATGAAATGGAGGCAGCCCTCAACCGGCCCACAACGCATGCAGGAGCTTCTCGACCTCCAGTGATAAAAGAAGAGAGGGTAGACGCCGTTCAAAGACGACCAGCGACACCAAGAGGGAATGGGAGGCCACCGCAGAAAAGCGCTTGTGGCAACTGCGGCCTGGATCATCCGCCGTCCGGTCGATGCTTCGCAAGGGGAAAGACCTGCTCCCAGTGTGGAAAGCTCAATCATTTCACAAAAGTATGTCGCGGAGGGAGAGCGAGATCGAACACTACGGGACAGCGTGGACTGTCAACGGCAGTTAGACAACTGACGCTGGAAGACCCGTTGGAACAGGTGGACGCCCCCCCGCCGGGCTACGGCTTGGGCGCGGATGACGATGACGTCTTCATAGTGTCTTTTGTAAGTCGTGAGGGTCCAAGGCGTCGACCTCCGCCCATGTGTACCATCGAAGTGGCGGGCTTATAGACACGGGAGCACTTATAGACACGGGAGCGTCCGTAAAGGTTATGGACAGTGACCAGTATGAACGGTTACCCTTGCGACCGCCACTCGCACCCTCAAGAGCAAAGATATATACCTACGGTGGGACAGAGCCACTTCCCCTACGAGGTGTCATGGAAGTTGAAGTTGCCAGTGAAGGGCACCGCCTGCACACGCGGTTTCACATCACAGAAGGAAAGCGCGGAACACTACTCAGCTGCCACATGTGGAAGACCTGGAGTTGGTCTTTTTTGCCAACCAGGTGCATGACCTGCATGCCCGGGACATCCTCCGAGGATATCCTATGCTATTCGAGGGGCTGGGGGGCCTGAAGGGAAAACTGTTCAAGCTTCACATCGATACAACGGTCAAGCCCACCGCGTTGAGGCACAGAAGGGTGCCGTTTCACCTACGCCCCCAAGTGGAGGAGGAGTTACGGAAACTGGAGCAGCTGGGCATCATAGAAAAGGTGTCGGGCCCCACCCCATGGGTGTCACCTTTGGTCGTAGCACCCAAGCCAAAACTGCCCGGAGCCATCCGGCTGTGTGTCGACATGCGCCTGCCAAACAAAGCCGTGAAGCGGGAACGACAACTCACGCCCACCATGGATGACATCGTGGCAGACCTCAACGGGGCAAAATGGTTCACGAAATTCGACCTTAACACTGGCTATCACCAGCTGGAACTTCATCCGGACAGCAGGAATATCACGACGTTCTCCACGCATGTGGGTCTACGATGATACAAGAGGCTGAGCTTTGTAGTCTCCTCCGCCGCAGAAGTGTTTCAGAACGCTATAAGGGAAACACTCACGGGACTGCAAGGAGTTATCAACTTGAGTGATGACATCCTGGTGTTCTCGAAAACACTGGAGGAACACCATGTACATCTCAGGGACACCCTTCAACGACTTGCGGATAGTGGAATCACCCTCCACCGAGCCAAGTGCTCATTCTATCAAGAGTCGGTGGAGTTCTTCAGCTACATCTTCTCTCGCGGTGGCCTCCAGGTCGACCCGAAGAAAGCCGCGGCCATATGCGCTGCCCCGAGGCCCACCTTGCCCACAGAAGTCCGCAGTTTCCTCGGTATGGCCACATACTGTGGCCGGTTCATTCCGAATCTGGCGTCCCTCTCAGAACCTCTCTGTAACCTTACGAAGTCAGGTCAGCAGTGGACGTGGACCGCGAAGGAAGACACAGCATTCCATGCTGTGAAGGAGGCCCTCATCGACAACAAAGTCATGGCGTACTTTCGAACCAACAGACGCACTGAGGTGGTGGTGGATGCTAGCCCCGTGGGGTTAGGAGCCGATCTCATGCAAGAAACGGAAGCGAAGGAATGGGTCCCCACTGCTTATGCTAGCAGGGCGTTAACAGGAACAGAGATGCGGTATGCCCAGATAGAGTGTGAAGCCCTGGCCATCAAATGGGAGTGTCAACATTTTCACCTCTACCTCTACGGGCAGGAGTTTCGCGTGGTCACAGACCATAAGCCTCTCATTCCCCTCTTTGCAGGCACGTCCAGATTGGCTCCCCCAAGAATTGAGAGATGGGCAGTACAACTGCAAGCCTACCGTTTTGAAGTTATCTTCCGGCCCGGGATCAACAACCCGGCGGACTTTCTGTCACGTCACCCTGCCACGTCTGCTCCACCTGGACGCCTGGCCGATGAGGACAACACGGAAGAGTTCATCCGGATGATCTCCCAGGAGGCCTGCCCAAATGCACTCACGCTCGAGGACATCGGAAGAGCCACTGAGTCAGATGAAAGTCTGGCCAAGGTCAAAGCAACGCTGGTGGATGGGAGCTGGCAACATATTCTCGATGGAGCACGTGCCCTTATAGACGAGGAAAGACTGTTCCGTCAACAGCTATGGAGGGCCAGAAGCGAACTCAGTGAAGGACTTCATGGGAATGTCCTGTGTGGCACCACCCTGGTAATCCCCAGGAGCCTTCAAGAGAGAGTGGTCTGCCTGGCGCATCAAGGGCATCAAGGGATAGCGAAAACTAAAGCCCGTCTCAGAAGTAAGGTATGGTTCCCCGGCATGGACACTATGGTCGAGGAAGCCATCCTCAAATGCCACTCGTGCAACATCACCGGAAGTGACCCGGCACCACATCCGGTCATTACCGAGGCGCCATGTCCTGAGCTGTGGACTCAGGTCAGCATTGACTTTGGATCGTTCCCCGATGGGCGGAGCACCCTGGTCCTTATCGACTCTCACTCAAAATTCCCCGTGGTGGAGGTGGTGTCGTCGACGGCTTTTCCCCAGGTCAAAGCCATGCTTGATCGCGTCTTCGCTTTGATGGGACTTCCAGAAGAAATCAAGTCAGATAACGGGCCACCCTTTCAAGGGAGAGAGTTCCCTGAGTACCTGACATCCTGTGCCATTCGACACCGCAAGATCACGCCACAGTGGCCGCAGGTGAATGGGGAGGTTGAACGCTTCATGCGGACTCTGAACAGGGCTCTCAGAATTGGCGTTGAGAAGGGCGATGATGTTGAACACTGCCTCCAGCAATTCTTGAGTGCGTACCGCCAGACACCGCACTGTACAACACAGAATGCCCCGGCGCACCTGTTGTTCCGGAAAGTGCCTTGGGACAGCATTCCTGCTGACCCATCATGGAGTCCACCTGAGCTGTATCAAGCTGCTGCACAAGCCAGAAGACGAGCCACCAACGACAAGGCAAGCCAATCGCGCCGGGCGCAAACGATGGACAATCAAGTTGGAGACCGGGTCATCGTGAAGGACCGGTACCCGGGATGGAAGTATCGCACCCCGTATGAGCGCGAGGTGTGGGAGGTTATCAATGTGCAAGGAACCATGGTGTCGGCCAAGCACAGGACCAGAGTAGTCATGAGGAACGTATTGTGGTTTAAAAAGGTGGGAGCCCGACTCACAGAGGTAGATGAAGAAACCGGAGTAGAAGAATGGGGAGAAAAGATGGTACCACAGAGCACCCCACGGAGCAGTCAGGCAACGGCGCCAATGCGTCCAGAAGGAGAATCACTGGCTGGTGTGGAACAGATAAACCCGAGCGCAAGCTTACCGTCATCGGGAGATGACGCTGGAGGGACAGGGGTGGAAAACAACTCCCGGAGCCAGAAGTATGGTCTTCGGCCGTATCCTGCCCCCAGCCAGAGACTAAGAGACTTTGCGTGCTACATATCTAAAGACTGAATGATGGACATTATAATATCTTAGCATCTAAACGATTGGAGGGATGTAGTGACGGTGCCACCCGGCCCGCACTATACACTGTAGCAGACAGGCACACACCCTGAGGGCGGGCTCGCCCGAAGGGATAAATAAAGGAGCGCAAGACCGCTCGGGGTCTTGGCTCGCACAGAGTATAACGTGTGTGTGTCCCCTGTTATTTGCTGCGACCAACGTCAGAGGGCTAGCCTCAGCGCAGCGTATGTCCAGCCAGGCCTGGACGCCACACACGCAAAGTGACCTTGCGCGGCTTCAGAAGTCTCATTTTCCAGTTGCGTCGCGAATGTACCATGTTGTGTGGTGCAATCGCTAGACAACTGGGGTCATAAATATTGTCCAATGTATGTAAAACTCTCATGAGTGTGGTGTATTGTTGCATGACAAACCTTCGGACACCTAGATAATTACTGATTCCAGATTTCAGCATTTATGTGTACTTCTTTCTTTTCACTACAAATTGTGGAATAATGCTTCTGTTGCAAAATAATATATCGATAGTGTCGATTCGTTTACAATTTATAGACTGGTAAATTCTGCGTCATATCCTCATAATATTCCCTGCTTTTGTAAACAAATATAAAAGTGTCAAGAAAAGTAGGATTTATTGCACTGCTTTTCTTGTAAAATAGATGTGTTTATTTAACTGAATTCAAAGCGTGCAAGCACATGGTGGTTAAACATTTTCACATAATACTTTACCGTATATTTTTACGTTTTCCAATAGTGTTTATTGGCTGGCTGTAGGTTATGAAGATATACTTCAAGGTACGACAATTGCAATATCTATCAGAGGCATGACAACATATCACTTCTTTCTCTGCCAATATTTTACGTTAGTCATGAAGCATCTCAGCCAACAACGTCAGGGGGCTGGGGGGGGGCGGTTAAAATGTGTGCAAGCACTGAAAAAGGTGATACCAAGGAAACGGAAGAGAAAGAGCTTACTCCCCACGCCCAAAAAAAAGCATACCAACCTTCCTTGCACCCTGGCTAATGCAGCAAACTGCATCCTCCGTTTTAAAATGTGGTGTTTAAGCACCCACGTGCTAAAATATAGATTTCCCAATTGACAAAGCAAAGAAAAACATCAGTTTAAATATTACGAGCACAGTATTCACACAATGTGTAAACTTTCCTAATTCATAACTGTGCATTCAAATACATATGATCAGAGAAAGACACGCGCATAAAAAGAATAAACATCTCTAAAATGAATCCTCAAACGGCATGTGTAGTGTTTACCATGGGTGTAACTGAAATATGGGAAATCACAGTCTAGAAATGGGAGCAACAAGAGAGTAAATAAGGTGTGCCTAAAGATGGCAAGGCTCATTACAACACGTGCCCAGAAGTAAGGATACCAGAAAGGAGGAGTCCTCTGTCACAAAAAGCACAAGCATACACCTGCTCTAGTGTCATGCTGGATGAACAGACACTTATGCAGCCTTTGGCTAAGTTACTCAACACTCACACTTTCCTCTTTAAGGGTAACTGACACTGTCCCCCGTTCCGGCCGTTCCACCTTTCGCCAAGAATCCACTCATCCCCCTAGCAATGGGCATGGGGACCACTTGACCTGACAGTGGAGGGCTCTCCACTCCCTCGCCGTGATCCCTGCCTCCCTCCAGCCCTGCCGTCTGCAACACCCAGCTTCTGGAGACACAATCCTTCTCCCCGCCACTTCTTTTCTCAGGGAACTCCCTCCAGTACCCCACCCCCACCAACCCCCACTCAAGGGCCCCTTGCCCAATGGCTACCCAACTCATTTGCCTCCTGAAGGGGGGCGGGGGTTATTACTGGGTTATTCCTGGATATCACCTGCCCTTGGACTTTGACTATCTCCATTACCCTTCTCTCCCCTCCTTATTGAACTGTATCGCATTGCTCTGTCTTGCATTGTTCAGTACTTTTACGCTTAGATATCATAAGGGGTTCATGTTGTATGCCTTTGATACGGTATGCCATACCACACTAGTAAAAACGCTCTGCTCTATAGGCATAGGAGGCTGTGCCCTCAGCTGGCTCATCTCTTTTCTCTCAAACCGCACTTTCCAAATCTTTTCCTCCTCTACCAGCTCTGACACTCATCCTCTACCCCACGGGGTGCCCCAGGGCTCTATCCTCAGCCCCCTACTTATACTTATATGTTAGACCCCTAGCCAATGTCGCAGACGAAGCAGGACTGTCCCTGTTCTCCTATGCTGACGATTTCCAAATCATCTTTTCTCTCTCCACGAACAAAACAGCCGGGCCATCCCATCTTCAGCTGGGCCTGGGAAAAATTGCATCCTGGATGCAGACCAATTACCTTAAATTAAACGGAGAGAAAACAGAGGTACTGGTTCTGGGCAAAAACAAAGATCTCTGGGGCCCACAACACTGTCCTAGTGCGATGGGTGCTCTCCCCCGACCCTCCAGCATTGTCTGCAACCTTGGTGTTATCATTGACGACCAACTTTCAATGCACCATCAGACAGTCAAGGTAGCAGCCACCTGCTTTACCATCTTGAAGTGGCTAAGAAAGATCATCTGGATGCTGCCAGAGCCCACGCAGAAAACAGTAGTCCAGGCCCTCATCACCTCGAGACTGGACTACTGCAATGTCCTCTACCTCGGATCTAACAAGGCGGTGACGCGCAGGCTTCAGCTGGTCCAAAACTCTGCCGCAAGACTACTTTGTAGGGTACCCAGGATGACCTCAGTCTCAGGCCATTTGAGAGACCTGCACTGGCTCAGGGTGGAGAACCGCATTAAGTTCAAAGCCCTGAGCTATATGTTCAAAATCAAAACAGGCGTTGCCCCCAAATATCTCCAAGCCATGGTCAACCCTTATGTGCCCTCCCGATGCCTCCGTTCATCCACTCAAGGGAACTTTTCGATGCCTAGAATAAAGCTATCCCGGATGGGAGGAAGGTCTTTCTCCTACCTCGGTCCCTTGGTATGGAACTCACTTCCAAAAGCTATCCGAAACGAAACGGATACACCCAATTTCGGAAATCTCTGAAGACTTGGCTCTTCAACCAGTAATCAACTCTGCCGCCTTATGTTCTTCTGTTCCGTCTCGGCGCCGGGAAACCCTTTTTGGGTAGCTGCTGCGCCTTATAAGTTTAATAAATAAATAAAAATGCCTTTGTTTTACTTAATAAAAAAATTGCAACACAAAAAAAACCACTCATACTTTGCAAAATGGCATTGTAAAGGTTTCAGCAGTGCTGGCTTTAGGGCAGTGCAACCGGTGCCGCCTCACCAGACGCCAAACTCAGGGGGTGCTGCATTTTGAAATGTCCTAGGGGGTTAACAAAAGCCTGCTGCAGAGTTTCTTGTGCGTCCAACAATTTTCAGGCCGCAATAAAAATGTCAAGCTAACTTTGGTGATTAATGTACCTGCTGGAGAGATCTGAGTTTTCTATAGTCCAGTTTTGATTCATCATAAATAGCAATGAGAGTTAATGTGCCTGCTGCTTTGCACATCTAACATGCAGAACACAAAATTATGTTTTATGTACATAGCTCGGTGGGTTACTGCTTTTGTCACAGAGTTCAATTTTTGTTACTTTCAGTTCATAAGTTACAGTCATAATAGAGCACAATGAGATTTGAACTGGCATCAAAGGGCTGCGAGCAAACTGCAAGGCATAGGTTTAGAACCTTTTGTTTTTCTCCCAGTCTTTCATTATCCTAAGGTTTCTAAAAGAGTTCATTTGGGTAGAAATACATTGTTATTAGTAAAGCCAACCCTGTCCACTGTATTATGTTTTAATTTGTGAGTTTGTGCTTCTCCTGACCAAGCAATCCTAAAATATATTCCCTATCAGTATGGATGGCATGTGACTCCTACACTTTGTAGTTCTCATTTTCATAGGTAATATTTCCTTTACATTCATTTCCACACTTGTAAGATTTATTGTCTCAGTATAATTTGTAAGTGGTGTAAAGTTTGATGCCCTACATTGGTATAAGTGGCGTTAGAAAAGAAATTAAATACATGTGAGAAAGGGGCTATGGAGAGACAAAGGGCACCCTTAGAGGGTGATAGTGAAAGAATCAGTGGAGAAGCAGGTAAGTGGGGGGCCGACAAAGACTGTCACACCAAGGGCCACCAGCACTAAAGCCAGCCTTGGGTTTCAGCACAACCACTAGGACCCTGGTTCATAAAGCTATTTGTGACCATAGAGAACAGAACTAAACTAATACTACCTCATGATAACACACACCAAGCAACTCTGGGGAATTGCATTGGGATCAATCAGATAATAAAGGAGGCGTGGAAGTACACGATCAGAACAAAGAAAGAAAACATATTTGAATGCCCCAACGGCTCACACACACACAATTTGGAACCAATCTCTATACACAAGTATGATAAACAAAGTCAATATGCATCTGAAAATGTCATTGGAAAAAATCATGTGACAACATCCACACATATGTATACAGGTAGATACCGAAATAATAGGCAAAACGTATAAAACATTGACACATACAAAAATATTGCCAAAATGGCATGACACAAAATTGGAAAAATTGCATGCACAACACATTTCTATAACTTGCCCATAAAAACCACTGCAACCCATTGCTCACCAAGTGCAGTTCTCAAATCAACAGCAAATCACATTAAGGACAGCATTATTAGCAAGCATGTTAAACAAGTGGAGGCAGAGTAATAGATTTATTTAATATGTAGCCAAAGATGCGAGTTGCATTGGTGGACTACCCTCCACAAATATGCTCCTCAAAAATGAAATATGCAAAGCAGAAAAACAACACAGTGCACGACAAAATAAAACTCCATCCTACTGCAATTCTTTCCTGATTAACTCTAAAAATGGTCAAGGAGAGAACTTATAGTGCTCCCAACTGGCCCAGGAAGAAGCAGACCTTATTGTGCAGAAGATCCTCAAAAGGTACACTCAGCAATGTTGGGTCAGAGCACCTGATAGCCATGTGTTTAACAAAGCAGACCAGACAATCTGGCAAGGAATCACCAGGAGGTGCGCTGTGGTAGGATTTACCACAAGAAGAGTCAGGGAGATAAGGAAGGTCTGGGAGGATCTCTTTTGGTGGCTCAAGGTCCACCTTGTGTGACATAAAACATTATACCCAGTTAAGCCTACAGCAAAAGTGGGTCATGTAGAAGGCCAACCAATTCTCAATGATCAGCTGGACGTCAATGAACAGAAGAAGGGTACATATCTCATATTGCCAAATGGAACTGTCTGGAAGCATGCAATTATAGGCCTTGTCATGTCCTGAATGTGACATCCTATCAGTGTGATCATGTGTTCAATGTGATCCAAACTCACAAAAAGAGAAGGACTACAAACTACAACAGAGACCCTGCTGCAATGCGCTACGTCCGTGCCTCTATCCTAAAAAAGTCAATAGGGAGAAAGGGTTGAAGAAGAGGGATAGAAGAGAAAATCAACAGATTTTTTAATACTGCCCTCACCCACTATATAGTGGCATGCTTCATCATAGGGCCACTGTCAACGCCTAGGTGCAGACCAACACACTGGGCGGAGCGCTGATTTTTTTGTGAGGTGAAAAAAGAAGAAAAACAGAAAGAAAAGGAAAAGTTTCCCTGATGAGGGATCACTAGTGCAGAAGGAAAGTGAGATAAAACTGCCTAAGGAGGTTCCATCTGTACTCCTTTATTATTGGCCCCCCTTGACAGGATTAAAAATCAAATGAAGGGTGTACAGGAGGAGTTACCGCTCCTTTACCCCATCTGCCATTACCAACATGTTTCAGCCATTTTGTATTGCCCTACTGGGTCACTGGCCTTCTTCAGGGTTTAGATCCCTCTTGAGACTGGTCTTTGTCAAAGTCTGACCGATTATTAAAGGGGGTTAAATCAACCTTACTTGTTCATTGTAACACATTTGCCAATAGCATCCGAGTTTCGTGAACTAATCTCTGAACCCGGGACCGTCGTGGGAACACCGCCCTGTAGTCCACTTTCGTCAAGGGTCAATGAAACATCTTCTTTTTTCACCTCACAAAAAAAATCAGCTCTCCCCCCAGTGTGTTTGTCTGCACGTAGGCGTTGACAGCTGCCCTATGATAAAGCATGCCACTATATAGTGGGTGAGGGCAGTATTAAAAAATCTGTTGATTTTCCCTTCTATCCCTCTTCTTCAACCCTTTCTTCCTATCGACTTTTTTAGGATAGAGGCACGGACGTAGTGCATTGCAGCAGGGTCTCTGTTGTAGTTTGTAGTCCTTCTCTTTTTGTGAGTTTCAATGCTTTCGTGAGGGGAGTTAGAGAAGGCTCACTCCCTTGTCTCTCTTTTTTGTGGTTTGTATACAATGTGATCCACACAGATCGGATTACCACACTCGTTTCTGCTAATCAGATATCCTCAAATTATTACTTATGTATAGTGAAACAATATGAAATCCTAGATCTATGACAACACTATTGAATATGCAGTAAGGTAAAATTTGCCCAGGGTTGTGCAAGTTGACCACTGAACTCCAAAATTGTTGTGTAATTTTCACCTTTGCTTAGGAGGGCCTGGTATCAACACTGCATTTTCATGTTCAGCTATGAGATATGTGACAATGATTATGATGGTAACAGGACGACATGCATAAATTGACTGATGACCCTTGCTCTCTCTCCCTCTTTCTGCACAGAGGGCAGCAAAGACATTAATGAAGGATTGTAGTTCTTTAGGAAGAACATGAAATCCCCACATGAACAGTGGGAACCCGGCACCACCAGTCTCTTGGAAAGTAAATGCCCTCCCAGAAATTATCAAGCAAATGTTTTCAGCAGAGATCTCAGAGAAAGGAGAGGTGATGCCCTTGAGATTACAGCAAACCAGGAAGATAGTGATTAAGGAAGCCCTCCAATTCAGGAATAGCAGATGGTTTCTGGGTATCTGGCTCAACCACCATCATAGCTTGACTTGACCCTGCTCTTCCTTCCTCTAGCAACAACAAGTAGATGCTCTATTACCCATCAGTGATTCAAAGTGAGTTTTGCTCAGACATCCCTTAGCCCTCTTGTGTTTGGCCTCCTTTCTGCCAAGAAATTATGTCCCCAGGGCCAGTCCAGGAACTCTTGACACAGATGAAGGCTGGACAGAATGCTATTCAGAAGGGTCCTGAGGAATGTTTTTGCAGTGACGGAGAAGAGATGCTTGCCACCATAAGAAGACTAGTTTTCTCTTCTCATTGGCTCCAAAATACCATATAACAATACATACTTTCATGTGTAGAGACAAGTACACAAGGGTCCAAGGGCAGCATATAAATTGGTTCAATACCATTTGTTGTAACATTTGAAACAGGTGGGAAATAGCACATATTTACAAGTTTGTCATATGTGAAAATGTATGAAGGTGAGGTATGTGTGAGTGGGTAGTGTACATGAGATGTGAGCAACATTTAAGTTGGTGGAGGGAAGTATCTGCATCCATGGCGTGTGCTCTACATCCATGGATAAGCAGCATATGACCTAGGTTGAGATTTTGATTAGGTTGTACAGTAGGTCACATAGGTGTGAGGGTGGAGTTTCCTGCTTGCACTTGTTGACCACCAAAAATAAGGGAAATGACTTGGTCCAGTTGGATTGAATGTGGTCCTATCTGCCGGGGCTAAAAGGAGTATCATCTGGGATTCTGTTATTTTGAGATGTTCTTGGTGCACGTACAATGAATGTGCCTCTATATGAGACTTGTTGGTCCTACCAGTAGTTGCTCAGGGTCACCTGTTAGGTGTTCGTTGAACACTTGGACCACACCATGTTCTAAACTCTATATCACAATTAGCCTTTCTGGGTATATAAGTCCTTTCAAAGAGTGGGCTTTACCCAAGCTAACTACCAATTCATATGTGTCAGTCTACCTCAGTCATCTTGTTGAATGGGTCATGGAGCCCTGTCTTTTAGAACAGTGAGCTGTAGTGTTTATCAGTTGAGATGGACCTATTGCTCACCTGGGGATCCATGTTTGTGTGATAATGGTGAGAATACAGGCGTTGCACCAAAAAGGGGCAATGGGCACCTGTAGCATCAGGAGTGAGGGGGAGGGAGTCCTCAATATCCAAAAAAACCACCTGTCATCTCTCTTGACCCAGGCACAAGGGGACTTGCAGTACAAAAGATAACCCAATGAGAAATTTTGTTTTACTGTAGTAAAGTGGTGGTACCTGAGTAATCATACATATGGCAAACAATCTCCTCGTCCTCTGCAATGTTGGGAGCCACCATGGTAGCAGCCTGCAGGAACAGGGTATTCTATCTCAAACTGCATTGCACCTCCAGTCATGAAAGAAATGGCATTTCACTGACTCTTTGTCACCAGGAACTCTGTTGGTCTGTGGGCATTCCATAGGCTAGGATGCGTAATAAATCATATGCATACTCAAACCGATATACACATCTTTTTACTTGGCTAGTACATATGGCATATTGGGATATATGAATGCTTTTTTGGAGATGTACTAACATGGGGTGCCTTAGGTGATATGAAACTGTCAGGTTCAACTACACAAGGGGCATGATACACAAGGGCAACTTACACTTTTGAGTTATTTATACATTCATTTTACTCTTACACTTTTGAGTAAGTTTACTACTTTTGGCTAGTCACAAACTCTGAGTGTAAAGGTACAGCTTACAGGTTGGCACCTCAGGGCTTGCGATAGTAACAGTAGCAGATGAAATTGAATGCATGTGGGGATGTTTTAATGAATGTTTTCTAATGGTAGGACAGTTTAACATGTGTGCAGACAGACAATGGAGCTTGCTTGAGTTTGTGACATTGGACAGATTTTGTGACATTTATCTCAAGTGGATGGTTAGGCCCATCATTGCTGTGAAACATACCTAGCTCAGTGATATGAATGGGTTGTTGTGCCAGTCCTGCTTATTCCCCAACACTCAAGGTGACCGCTGCTGCTGATCCTTGCAACACAACGCCTTACAGTGTGTGGATAGGGCACATACAAGCATTGCGGTGCTCTTTGATATGTTTCCAGAACTTCTGTTTAGACTCCACTTGGGTGGGTGTGGGACTTGAGGAGAAGGAAAAGATGATACTACTTCAAAGCAGTAAGATAGAACTGGTTTAATATTGAGGATTGCCAATCCTAGTCTTAGATTTCCTTTTACAGAGCCATTTTCTGTTTCCCCTTCTTCCTGGCATTGTTCAGTGTGTAAAGGATATCAGTGATTTTCCTAATAAGAAAAGCTGTGGTGTTGAATCCCAGTCCTTCACACATGATACACAGGGAGAAGGGCAAAGCACAAACTGCAGGCTTGTAGTAGACATATTTTAGCTTGCATAAGGGAGCACTGGCTCCAAATTAATAAAGTAATAATTGAGGTGAGATTATTCTCTGTAGACCAAATAGGATCAGAAAAAGAAAGGGATCATGAGTAAGATTCCAATTGATTTTATGGTACAAACAGATAAACATCTGGGCAATCAAGTGTTAATAGCCAACATGTGCCAAACTGCTTCTAGCTGAAGACCGTTTGACCAAACATAAGATAACTGATGAGTTTGCTCACTATTTCAGATTAAGAGCTTCTCCATGAATTTGATAAATACCAAATTCATGGCCTTTAATTTTATGTTTTATATTTGAAATGGCATTGTATGACATATAAATACTTTGAAAGTTGTGGGGGGCATCTCAGGTGTGCCAATCACCCAGAACTGAGGAAATTGTATGTGCAATTTATATTAGTTGAATTGCCTAGAGGAGCTTTGAACGCAGACTGAATAACTGCAAAATATCCCAGAGGAATGAGCTCCTGTGATAGCATTTCCCCAGGAAACTTTAGCATACATTGTTCAGGGACCAAGTGTCTTAGAACTCTGTTCCTCAAGTAAAATGTTGGTACTTGTAATGCCTCTCTATTTTCATCTCATGGACAGTGTCAACTTGCTGTTGCCAGTAGACACAGGATGCTTGGAAAACA
Organism: Calotriton arnoldi; assembly: GCA_963921515.1. Lineage (NCBI taxonomy): Eukaryota > Metazoa > Chordata > Amphibia > Caudata > Salamandridae > Calotriton > Calotriton arnoldi. Next base: position 16,496 of record CAWUFW010021102.1, on the reverse strand, counting down.
TCAGCTGCTTTGATATGTCCAACCTAGGTTAAGTAGAATAAAAAGAATTTGTGTTGTCCGATAAAGAAAGATTTTTAGGGTCAAGTATCCCTAAGTAATTGTACTATGTTTACTTGGTTTGAGGGTTTGTCAAACCGGCTTGAAAAATTGGTAGTACCTCATCAAGTGAAGAAAGAAAATGTTTGTCTGTAACCCTATTAACTGAATAAGGGAATTCCAATTATATGTGGTAACTCTTCTTTATCTAGGCCCCCTTTTAAAAAGTTTTTTCATCATTAACAAGGCAAATGACTCAAGGGTGTCTGATATGAAAAAGTACATGATGCTTTAATGACCACTTTCTAATACTGCTAAACTTCCTTGTTTTACTTCACCTCTTGAGGCTATTCACAACTCTTACCCTCTTCTTACAACCATGACGAGTCACTGTTCTTAGGTCTCAGAGCAGCCTGACCTAGCAGGCTAACTTATTTTAAATATGCATAGTTACAGAATGGTATTCGAATCTGTTGTCATAGAAAAGCTGTTGAGAAAATATCCAATCCTGCTGTTCCAGGAAACCTGAGTGCAGACTAGCCCTGTTGTTTTTTCTAAAAATGCTACAGTTGATGGGGGAGTTTGCCTTTCAGGTGACCTCTTTACCCTGGTATCAAATTATGTAGCAAATGATGTAAACATTATACCTACATCATCTAGCTCGATTCTAGCCACGCATGTGACTGTAAACAGAGCTTACTAGAGGGCTTAGTTTGTTTAATTATCTATATGCATCTAGCTGTATAAATATTTGATGATGAACGTGTTAAATTAGAAGCTGATCTTCCTAATATAAGATGTGGGTATCCTGATTCAGTAGTGATTCTGGCAGGTGATTTTAATTGAAGACTTCCTCCTAACTATTTGGATGATGTCATGCTTGGCCAACTTTCCTCGCTTGGCATTCCAGATATGCCTCTCAGACATAACAGTATGTCTACAAAATCCAAATGTGTGCTTGTTTTGTTATCTGAAGATCATTTTTTCAATGTAAACTTCTTTCTGATAGTCTTGTGAAAAGAATATTCAGGCAGGGTAAGGATCTGCTCCAATTCATTACACATTTGTTTATTATGAGTATTTTTTATTTTGTAAAGACTTTACTGTAATTGATCATAAGACCATTGATCATCTTGCAATGAACCTTCAGTTTAATGAATTTTATGTCAATATGGTTTGCCAGTCCTTTTCTTTACAATTAAAATGGCCACAGAGATTTAGAGTACAAATAACTAGGAAAATATGAAAGCAATCTCTAAGATGAAAATCGATAAGCATGATCTCTATTTTTCAGGATTGTAATTTGGAGTGGTATAGTCATTTAATTGTAAAGGCACTTTCCTGTTTAACATCAACTTTCTTAAAAAGAAAAATCCTTAGTTCAAAATTATACTAAATGAAATCAGGTGCAGAATACTTTATTTTAAGAAGGGAGGTCAATGCACAACAAGGAGAAATATTAGAGAAAAAAACACTCAAAGTTTACATGACATGAAAAGCTTAAAATATTCCTTTCAATCTCACACTCAGGGCAAACGAATATTTATAACCAGAAACACTAGGCAGGAATATTGATGTGATTAAACTAGGAAACTGCAAGCACGTTTGGTAATTAGTGATTCAGGGAAGTAGTGTTAGACTGAACTCACTAGAATATATTGCCCCAGAAGAGAAACTGATACATTTTGTATCTTTGTTGTATAAGAGGGTAACTGGCATTTGTCAACCAAATTTTGTGGATCACTACTCTCCAGACCAGAGAAGTCTTGAGCTGCAAAACAAGAGAATTATTACTGTGATCATTAGCTTAAAGACAGTGCCCAGGGCGGGAGACCCAGACAATCTCCCAGCTCTAATATTTTGTCTAAATGTGATTTGGTGAGCTTTCACCAAATTTATTATTTTGCACTGAGTGGCTCAAAACTGCATCATACTAGATTCCAGGCAAAATAATCAAACCCATCCATAAAAGGTGATCATAACAGCTTATACATTAATGTTGCAATTAGACGCCAACTGGAAATATTTTTTTCAAATACAATTTTGAAATAGCTCAAAAACTGGGAAAAAGAAAATGGAGTTTATCCTCTTATAACAAGAAGTTCAAGTTCAAACTTTATTGATTTTGGTCCCATATCTGAGACCAAACATAACTTACAGGGTCGCATATTTTTCATAAAGAATTAGGTATATAACTGTTCTGACCAAACTAGGGCAGCGTCCTTTAATATAAAGTCAATATGCTTTCATCAGTCATAGAAATTTCTTTTCAGATGAACAAACTCATCCATAAAAAATCCTTCCAATCATACTATGCAAGCTAATTGCCATACAGAATCAATACAATATTAAAAGGCTATTAAAATATTAAAACATTGTAAAACACACCATTTCATTTAGCAGGTTTTATAAACAAATTTGCACTTTTTTCTACAGCGAAAATCTCATTGCGCATAAATATTGATTTAAAAAACTTTACTCACAGCATGTATAATGCTGAGCAGAGAAAAATTGTGTGGTTAAAACCCTGGATTCCTTGTAAGCATAGAGAGCATAGTCTTTAGTTTCTTATGATATTATTGCAGTTCCCTGTCACATTCCTTAGTGGCAGCATTTGCAGTCTGATGAGCAGAATCAGACGACAAACCTTATGCTCTATTTTCCAAATTGAATGGGGCTGCATATGTTTTGTAATGGATGAGGAGCAGATCCATTCATATCTGGCCTGCCGGGAGCAGGAGGCCATATCTAATTACATGCTGAGAACAGGACTTCAGCTCTTGAGGAAAGTTTGAGATTACCTCCAGTGCATCTTGCTTAAAGTTTAATAGGTCTAGGATGATAAATAAGTTTTTCCTTGATGTCAGATCACTGCTTCATGAATATATCTCTCCAGAGTAGCTTCCTCAAAACGTTCTACTTGAAATGTAGTAAAGTAAATCCCATCGGACGACTGTGGCCAGACTCAGCTCGTACGAGTTTAGCAAACCCATTTCCAAGTGGAGGGAACTTGCAGAAGCTAAACAGTTTGGGCTACAGAGTTTACACAGGATTTTACCCTCAATGGAGTTCATGAATGACCAATGATCATTTCTCATTTTGTCTGTTGCATTCTGTAAACTTGGCAAGATTTTTAGTCAAAACAGAAGGAGACATGAAACAAAATGTCTCCTTTGAGCATTATAAAACCTTCTCAGCCCATTTGCTTGACTCAGTGCTTTAGAGCTCAAGTGGGAGACATGATCCTTTTCTGATAGATTAGCACTGAAAAGCTTACCCAAATAGACATAGTTTTTGACCACCTCCATATTTTTCATTTCGACCCACAGTTTTGAATGGTTTACTAGCTCAAGGCACCGGAGAAATCCATGAAAGCCAGATGTAGGGCACCCTCCTTGGCCATATCATATTTCCCTGCCATAAAATAGAGATTAATGCACTGCTCTAGAGTGCCAATTCCAGGTCTGAAACAGTAATGTACTTCTGTTAATAAATTATTTTCCTCAGCCCAGACTTCCAGGTGAAGCAGGAGTATCCGGCCCCGAATCTTAACACTCAAGTCGATTAAGGATATTTGGTGATAACAGGGCAGTAATGATCTAGCTTCCTTCTTAAAGATAGGCACTATAATAACTATCCTTCATGAGTCAGGGATAGGGCCTGCCACTGTAGTTCTTAAAACATTTGTTAACAAGGGTGCCCATAATTTAATGTTGATTTAAAAAATGGCTACTGGCACACTATGTGGCACAGGAGCCTTTCCTGAAATACTCTTTAAAATGGCTAGGGCTACATCCTTGATTTCTATCGAATTAAGAAAAACCCACTGTCAGTCAAAATCACTTTATTCGGTTAATTAAAACCATAAACGTTCACTACAAAAACCTGATAAAATCATTAAAAACATATACACAATACTTTTAGGACATGATCTTCTGCAACATAAACATCAGGATAGAATAATTTCCACCAAAACACTATAAAAAGGTCAAATAGGTACAGATTTCATTTATGACTTGATCTTGAGCCCTAAAAATATCACGCTAAAAACTATCACTTCATAACTGTATTAATAGACAGATATGTACTACATTAGATAAACCATATTTTTTTTTTATATTCCTGTTACAGCGAGAAGAGATCAATGATCTACAAATTTCATTAAAAACTTGATCTTGTGCACCAAAAATATCACGCTGAATCCACTTAAAACATAGCCATATAAAAAACAAATGTGTACCCCATCAGAGAAGCCTTTTTTTCTTTCCCTAACCGCCACCACTAAAAAAACTAGCAATGTTATAGCACTCCCAAGGGTTGTTCAGCATCTGTAAGTATACTAATGCAGGCCTTACCTGCATAAAACCTTTATCTTTCAGTATGGGCAATAAAAAGCATGTGCGAATGTGGTGATAATGGTCGCAAAACATTATAAAATGGAAAGTGTCTTGGATAAACATTATCACAGGAGCAGGGGCCCACATCTTTCATCTTACTCTACCCCCGAGGGAATGCCAATACAAAGTGCACAATGTTAAATCTAAATCTAGTTAAAAGAAAGCGGTGGTAAGGGTTTGTGATCTCATTTAGGTACGGTTCTAACACAGGGGCTGTTTTCAAGGATATGTAGGCAAGAACCGTGGGGTTTGAAAGCTCTATAGTTTCTCTTTCTGATTGCATCATACAAACAAAATGTTTTTTAACCCATAATAGGTCCTCCTTTACCATCTTATTGGGGAAGTCAAATAAGGTGGGCCACCCTAGTTTCTCAGTTAGGCTCTTGATGTAACCTAGTCAGGGAATGCTACTTGCTCTATCTAGGGAAAAGCAGTCCTGAGTGATCTTACGATTCAGCTCCAAATCTGGGTTGGTCCAAATCATAATCCACCGCAGAAGCGGAGCCATACCGATCAAATCTGTTACAACATCAACACCCAGTTCCTGGTGGATGATATAAGAGGGAGTAGATTGTGGCATTGAAAGCAGACTTCTAAAACACTTAGGGGCAGATTTACAATAACTGGCGCATCCCTGCAGATTAGCAGGGATGCGCCAGTTATTTTGCGTGACGGAAAAATAGCCTTGCGCCACCATGGATGCGCCGCATTTATAATGCGGCGCACCGTGGCGCAAGGATAGACAGATGCGTGACGCATCTTGGGGTAAGGGCAGCGCATTGCTGGAGTCGTGTCGCAAGCATGACGCAACTCCAGCAATGGTTAGGAATGCCTATTCCAATCATGCTGCGTCACTCCTTACGCCTGCTTCAAGCAGGCGCAAGGTTTTGACACAGTGGCATCGTAAAAGTGACTCAGTGAAATCTTGTAGATTTCACTGCGTCACTTTTACGAGGCTACCTTGCAACGGAATGCCCACCCTGCATACATTATACCTGACGCAGGTATAATGTAGCGCAGGGCTTTACAACGTGACGCATCTCCCTAGATGCATCACGTTGTAAATATGCCACAGCGTGGCGCATTGTTTACGACGCCACTGAGTCACAGAAGTGACGTAACGGTGTCGTAAAGATGTCGCAAGGGGCTTGTAAATCTGCCCCTCATTCTCCACTATTTGGAGTTCTTTAACCTCCTTATAACCACAGATTTCAGATCCATATTTGGCGATGGCGATACATTTGGCCCTGTATATGTTTACCATCGCTTGAATAGGTTTGGCCCCTAGCCTGTGCACAAAATCAAGGACCACTACTGTCACTCTCGCCATGGCATTTCTTTTTGCTTTCTTTTGCGGTACCCATGAGCCCTCTTCATCAAACAGTACTCTTGATACGAAAAAGTGGTCACCCTAGATATTTCATTACCTTAACAATAATGTGTTTTTAATATTTTTGATCTTGGGCCCATAATCATTGTATTCGATTTGGAGAAGTTAACGCTTAAATTTAGCGAAATCATAAAATCAGCAAAGTCTAGGAGACATTGGAGCCCAACTGCTGTTCGGGCTAATAAAACTGCATCGTCCGCATATAGGAGTGCAGCAATTAACCAGTCCCCCTCACGAGGGATATCTTTACAGGCTGTACACAATATGGAGTCTAAGGTATTACTGTATAATGTGAATAAAAGGGGAGATAGAATACAACCCTGTCTGACTCCTCTTATAATGCGGATATGCCGTGTGTGATTAACCCTTTGATCGTATCTCACCGTAGCAGAGAGGTCCCCATGAAGATCAGACAGAAAATGAACAATATTCCGGTCCATCCCTAAGTCAATTAGCAAAGCCCACAATTTGGATCTGTTCACTCGATCAAAGGCTGAGGACAGATCCATAAAGGCCAGATGTAAAGTCCCCTTCTTGGCGGTAATATATTTCCCCCCAATAAGATGTAAATTTAGGTACTGATCTATAGTACCCCTACCTTTCCTGAACCCATATTGAAGATTTGATAATACTTTACACTCATCTTTCCAATCTGTTAATTTCTTAAGGATCACTCTCCCCATTATTAACTGATGAATCAATCAGCGACATCGGTCTATAACATTGTGGATCCTCTCTCTGCCCCTTCTTAAAGACTGGTATAATGATTGATTGAGACCAACCCACTGATTCTGTAAGTCCACTTGGGACATAGTATCTGTTTCCGGTAGCTGAAGTTCCCTAGTCTCTGATTGAAATATAGTTGAGAAATGGGTCACCCATAGGTCATCAGGGGTTAAGGACTCAACCCTTGGCAGGACATGTTCAAAAACGAAAGGGCGGTTTTCTATCTGCCAAAATCTTGTGTAATCTTTTGCCCTTCTCTCCTCTAAGAGGTCATCCCAGGCTTTGCTTTGTATTTCATCCTTCCTCGCCTCTAAAGTGGTTTTATAGAGGTCCCTGGCAATGATAATGCCTTGTCTTGAGCGTGGACGAGCATAAAGTGCTGTTTTCAGTTGCTTTTGAGTGGCTGCGCATGCTGAGTTGAACCATCTACAGGGCAGTTCATCAAAAGAGACCAGATTAGGGGTGAAATACTCTGAGATATTTTTTGAAATCTCTGTGAAACCATTTTGGATAATACTGGGATCTAATTTGTGTGACAGGCATGTAAACATTTGGTCCAAAATCCTCCCCACTACTTTCTGGGTAAAATCCATTGGATCTACCTACTCCCATTTAGTTCTTAATCCTTTGTTTTTTTGGTGTATTTTATCCCTGTACTCTTTTTTCCAACCCCATTGGTTTTATAAATGAGTTCCATACAACAGTGAGAGGATTATGATCACTGCAACATTTATTCACAGTTTTCAAATCTGCATGTAAGGGAGAAAGATCAGCCAACATCATTATGAAATCAATTGTACTCCCTTTAGGATTTCCAGTAAAAGTTGAGACAGGGTTGCTTACTGTAGGAAGCTGGCTCTGTATATACTATACCAAAGTGAGGTATAGTGTGCACAGAGTCCAGTGGAACCCCAAAGGTAGGCAGAGGTAAAGTTAGATAGCACCTCACTCTCTATTTGTGGTAGTGTGGTCGAGCAATAAGGCAGTATCAGAGGACAGTGTTAAGCATTTGTTGTACCAACTCAGTCAGCAAATGAATTCACACACTCAAAGACTGAACTTCAGACCAATTGTTTTTGTATAAAAATATTCTTTTAGTTATTTTATTTTCTAGAACCAAGCAAGCCTGGCACAGGTAAGCTATAAATACTTTACAGTAGTAATGCAGTTTGTAAACAATTTGAATTGTAATTGTATATGCACTTTGTTTTGACTTACAGTATGGTTGCAGAGAAATGCAATACTTTGTAAATACAGTACATAGACTTGAATGGGCTTTTCAGTAGAATACCAGGTAAGATACTTTTTAGATTACTTTTCTTACTCAGAGTAGTATACCTGGATACTACCCTGGGACATTTCCTGTAAACAGGTAAGTAAAATCGTTTTGGTTAAATAGTACAATTTTAAAGAATTTCTTTAGGTTTTCAAACTCCACACTTGGAAACTTTTCCAAGAAAAACAGTCAATGTTATCCTATGGAGGAAAATGGTGTTATCGGTTTTGAGGTAAGTATTTGGTAGTGGGAGTTGAGGTTCTGGGGGTAGACTCAGGGGTCCCCCAGGGTTAAGGATGCACTCTAGTTACACCCTCAGCGGCACTAGGGCGGCCGGGTGCAGAGTGCTGAGGCCCAATGTTATCCAATATGGATAGGGGGCCTCCGATTGGTGGCTGCTGACGAGCAGGCCACTTGGTTGTGGGAGCAAAGCTCCTGGACTTTAGTTCAGGGCAAATGGGGAAACAAAGTAGCACCAAAGGTGCACCCCCAGCTGCACTAGGGCAGCCGGATGCAGGGTGCTGTTTCGACGTCGGGCGCCCTGTTGTTTGCAATGGGGAACCTCCAGTTTGCAAAGGCACTGCAGGCTTGGGGACGAAGGTCTTCTGGGTGCGACCACCACTTCGAGAGGTAAGTTGGGTTGATTAGGCACCATCAGTTTGGCCACCCAAGGCCGTGGGGCATCAGGTGCAGGGGTGCCTTTTGGGGTCAGATCTTCTTACCAGCTCCTGGTCGCCGTTGGGGGGACCTTCCGGATTTAGGCTGCAGGCATCGGCTGGAGTCTTGAGGCAGGTCAGGGGTCACCAGATCTCGGGTTAGGATTGCCGGGGGGACCTCCTTGTGGTGTTTGCCCACTCGAGCTCAGGCCGTGGACGGCGGGTGCAGGGTGGGGCGGATCTGCGGTGTCCGGCCGGAACCAGAGGTTGCAGATGAACAAATCCGGTGTTCACGGGAGACACAGTCTTTGAGGTTGAAGGTAGGCAGGTCCTCTGGGGTTTTCGAGGTTGCTGGCTGCAGGACACACCGGGATTTTGCAGGAGCAGGTTCGAGGTGGAGACAGGCCGGTAGGGCTGGGGCCAAGTCAGTGGGCATCTTCCTCTTGTTAGCTTCTGCACGGCTGTTCAGTTCTTCTTCTTCTTCTTTTTGTAGTTTCTTCTTGTCTGAGGAAAAAAGATTCAGGGGTGCCCCTAAATACTAGGTTTAGCGGCGTTACAGGTAGGTAAAAGGTAGGGACCAATGGGTCCCTTCCCTGAAGTGGGTACACCCCCTATTATGCCACCCTCCAGTGGGAGGGGGGCATGAGCCTGTCCCTGATTGGCTGAGTCCCCCCATCTGCAAGATGGCAGTGACTGAGAGTTGCGCTTCACCTCGCCTCCCCCACATGAGGGGTGGAGTTGGCAGAGGTGGGCACACCTCTCTTCCTCACTTTTGTTTCCCGCCCAAAGTGGGGGTCAGAACCAGTGGGGACCAGTTGCTGAAAGCAGCAAGTGGCCTGGGGAAGCTCACAAAGGTGGCAAGCCTTTGAAGCTTCCCCTTCGTGAACCCTGCCCATCCTGGGGGAGGAGGCTTGGCACCTCGTCCCAGGATGTGCATTGTTTCAGGCCCCAGAGAGCAGCAGGCTCTCGACCCAGGGGTCCAGAAACATGTCTGGTGGTGGCAGCTGAAGCAGCCACTCAGCCTGGACACTAGTGGTAGGTTAGTTTTCAGGGGGCATCGCTAAGATACCCTCTGTGTGCATTTTTCATTAAATCCCACACTGGCATCAGTATGGGTTTAATGTGCTGAGAAGTTTGATACCAAACTTCTCAGTTTTCAGTGTAGCCATTATGGTGCTCTGGAGTTCGTCATGACAAACTCCCAGCACCATATACTCTTATTGGCACTTACAATGTCTAAGAATGGACTTAGACACTGTAGGGGTACAGGGCTCATGAACCTGTACCCTCACCACTGGTATAGTGCACCCAGCTAGAGGGGTGACTGATCTATGCCAGGGCAGTGAGTTGTAGGCATGGCACAAAGGGATGTGTGCCATGTCGACTCTTCACTTTGTTCTACACCAAAACACACAGCCTTCAAAGGCAGTGTGTGAGTGTAATGGTACAGGACCTCTAAGAGTGGCACAATAAGTGCTGCAGCCCTTAGAGGCCTTCTCTGGTCACAGTGCCCTGGGTACCTGTGGTACCATTTACCAGGGGCTGACCTGTGGCCAGAGATGCCAATTGGGTTTAGGCTTCAATGCAGTTTTAGGGAAAGAACATAGGCCCTGGGTTCCTGATTAGTGCCCAGGGCACACTCAGTCAAAGCACATCAGCAATTCAGCAAAAAGTGGGGGCAACCATGCAGAAAGAGGGCACTTTCTCACACTTACTCTTGGAAATAAATCACTGTAAAAAATAGATGTTTCATAATTAATCTAGTCAGGGCTTTACCGTACACTGTATGTTTAAAATGAGTCACATTACCATTATTCAAGTCATAAAAACCAAAGACGGACTGGCCGTTAAAATCACACAACAGGATGTTAAAGTTCCCTAGCCAAAATAGTGAAAAATCATGATTATTTCATAAATAGAAACTTTCTAAGAAACTATCAAAGTAGTTCATCTCATCACTAATGTTTTGATTAAAAATGTTCTAATAAAAGTTAATCAACAGTATATCAGGTTAGTTAGGTTGAAGGTTAGTTAGGTTCAACCATCAAGATGGCCGACGGGAGAGGAGCTCACTAGGAGAGCTCCGCTAGCTTGGGATCACTATGCTGGATATCCCTGTTTAGCTCCATCAGACACCCCACCGATCTACAGAAAAGAGGAAATAACATTTCGAGTAACAGGAATATATACACTGCTTACCTCTACTACAGCGGGGCAGTCTGCAAGGTCCGGAATTCAGTGTGCGTCTCTCCATCTGGCATAACCACAGAACTCGGAGCCCAGAACCTTCGCTATAGGTGCTGCTGCTGACGGTCCCCTCCAGAGCGCCATCGCAGAACGTTGCCTGCTGAATGTGAGCCACGTTCAGGTGCTGATTCGCCCGTTGTGCAGAAATCGATTGCAGACACCGGAGCACTCTGAAGACCGGATCCCCCGCACCGGAGCACTCTGAAGACCGGATCCCTCCCCACAGGAGTAAAGACCACGACAATCAGAGCGGTCTCTAATTACTGGCACCGGAGCACACTGAAAACCGGGTCACCCCCCCCCCAGGAGTGAAGAGCTCTCTCCCGGACCGGCTCCCTGCCGCGATCCCCCCCCTGTCTTCTACGTCGCTGGATCTATCACGCTGAACTCATTCCGCAGGATAGCGAGAAGAGACTGAACGGCCCCCTGGGCCTCCTCTCAGCAACGGAAGTATTCCAGCTCTGCTCAGAGGCCGGGAGGCGCAGAGCCGCCTATCACGGTGTAGGGCTCGAGTCAGGCACGTCCAAAGAGCTTGGCAGGCATAATTAGGCACCCCACCACCCCTCTTTATCATCAAGCAAAAACCAACGCATACCGGGACGAAAACAGAACACAGCGGAACATGCCATCTCAGGTCAGTTCACAGCGCCCGCTCTAATTAACTACCGTTTTGCTATGTCTACGAACTTGCCACATGATACGTATACAGCCTGAATGTGATTAAGGGGCCCAGGCTGGACCCCCAATGCCCTTCACTTCGGCTGAGATATGCATCACATCCCGATCATTATCCTCATTCTTTGCACTCTTGCCACATTGTTTCCGCTCACTCGCTAGGCCACTTAAGCTACTCCTGACTCTGAAGGCACACAGATCCATCACAGCCTGACGGCAAAAAACTAGGAATACCTCCCAGAAACTCTAATTCCTGGATAGGGGAAGAACATCAACTGCCTATACATAATTCACAAAATGGCCGCAATAGATCAGTAGATAAACAAAGAAAAAGGACTGCATCCCAAGAGGACCTTTAACGGAAATAGACAGAGGACTTCATTGCAAGCACTGAGCTAGTCAGTTAACAGGGCGGCCATCTTGGACTGTTGCATCCGGAATGGGTGGGCATACCAAAAATACAGGCAACAGCCGCATCTCACAACCTCATCCCGCTCCTCAAACCTAGCTACACCTTCCCCAAAAGGGCATCACACCGCATATACACCACCCCATCTGTCCCCCGCTAATCAAGTGTTCCCCGCACTATGGAGCGCACCGGTAACTACACCTACTCCATCACATACCCCCCCAACCTCTCAAAAAAAGCAGCTAAAGGTTTTAAACACAACTTTTTAAAATCTCACCCTGAAACCCTAATCTCTGATCCATACTTCTCAATGAACAAAGGGCTCATTACTAACGACATCATCTTCTATACTAAAAGAAGAGCTCAATGGAGAAAAGCCTTTCTCGCTCTCTTTAAGGTCACTAACATGAGGAAAACAGCGCACGGATTCACGCTAGCTATCCTCCCATCCCTATTCTATAATGCAGCAGCCACCATCACTATCTATCATAATGGAATCATCCTCATCCAAGCATCTGACCGCAACCTAAATCTGATAGATCACATCTTTCCGCTCATCAAGGAAAGAGTCACTATAACACACCCCTCCTCACCAGCCAATCACACCGAAATTATCAACTCCCAACCTGATCCCCAATTAAGTCAGGATACCCAGCTGTCCCCATCTGCACTGACACTAACTCTAGACCTAAGCGACACCCTAGCTAACAACACATCCCACCCTAAAACCGTCCCGCACTTTAACACCACTAATACACACTCTATCCACCCTCACCCCGCACTACCACCCCCACCATCCCCCCGCACCTCTACTCCCAGCACCCCACTCACACCCCTTAGCCTAGCCATCAACCATCCTCTTAACGCCACTCATCTCCCCTACTCCTACTCCTCCCCCAACATCAACACTAATCATTCCGCCCTAACCCCACTTATTACCACCACCTCCCATCAGACCGACAGTCCCACTGCCCCCTCTATCCTCACCTACACCACTACAGATCCTGACATAGCCGACTTTCAGTCCCCTCCCCTTCCTGCCTCTGCTCTCCCCCCCTCCATTGACATACACACAGAAAGAGCTCTACGCAACGATCCCGACCACGACTCCCCCTTAAACGGCACTAAAGATGCAACTACTCCTCCTGCACCCTCAGTCCATCCATCTAATAAGGACATTCTCACTCCAGACCCCAGACTTGACATGATATTATCAGCCCTTCAGCAAGTCAAAACTGACATCCAAACCCTACACGACCTGATTACACAGCAACCCAAGCTCACACGCACTAAACAGGAATACAGATCTTTCCCACACATCAAGAACTCTAGTCGCACCCAACATCCACTTGCAAGCTCCCAGGATCATGTCTCCCCACGTTGGAGCACAGTGCCTTACCCCAATGCCTTATCCCGCCCAATCAGGATGAAAAACCCTTTATCTGCTAAAGAATTAGGGGACCTACTTCGCTCTTACGAACTATCTCACCTCCCACATAACTCAGTGCACCCAGTTAACTTACATACAGATTCCCTAATACAATCTATCCCGATCAACACACACAGAGCCACTAGACACAACTCCAGAGGCATAGTTGAAAATAACCTCACGAGAATCCCCCTCACCATCGAACCCACCATAGTATCTAACAAGACGCGGCTAAAATGTATTCTCCTAAACTGCAGGTCCGCATCTAGACATGCAGCCGATATAGCTGACCTGCTACTCACTAACGAACCAGACATTCTAATCCTGACGGAAACTTGGCTAAAGGAAGCATCTACTCCCATCATGGACATTCTGCTACCCCCTAACTATGACATCACCAGACTAGACAGAACGGATAGGCCAGGTGGTGGGATAGCCTGCATACAGAACAATCTAACAGCGACCAACTCCAATGCCACTGCATTATCCTGCATTATCCTCCTGTGAATACCTCTGCTTAAACATCGCCAGTAACAACAAACAAATATGTACTTTACACACATTCTACCACCCTCCTGGTGATTACCTCACATTCATAGAACACCTCATGGATATTCTAGCGTCAAATGACAGCCAACAAAATAAGCAAATATTCCTGGGGGACTTCAACCTGCATTGGGATGACCAGAACGACCCAGGGGTAAACAGCCTCAAAGCTTTCCTCTCAGACCTTAATCTTAACCAAATATGTAACAGCCAAACACACGACAAAGGCGCAACCCTCGACCTAGTAATTTCTAAAGTGGACTCCACACAGCTCGACTCGATCCTCCCCTGCGATTGGTCTGACCATCACGTCATTACATTCCAAGTCATGGAATCGGTTAAACGACTTCCAACACAACCCCTGAGAACAAAGATCTGGAAGAGAAACCTGAAAAACGTCGAATCCGACCTTCTAGCGTCCTCTAATTCAAACTTACTATGTCCCCCGGATGACCTAGCCGATGTCCAAGGGCTGACCAATCATTATTTTCACTCCATGAACAACCTCCTAGACAAAATAGCCCCTCTTCAACTGAAAAGAACTACCACAAAAGACTCAAAACCTTGGTATGACGGTAGGCTAAATGAAGACAGATGCTCACTTAGAATAATTGAACGACGTTGGAGATCCACACCCTCAGCTGACCACCTCAAGCTACTAAGAACCACCAGAAACTCCTACTTTAGAAAGATCAGAAAATCTAAAACCGACTTCTTCAGGATCCAACTAGACCAAGCCAAGAACCGTCCCAAAAGCTATTCGATCTTATCAAAGCTCAAACCAAGAGAGCACCCACTCTCCCCAAGGCTATCCCTGACACTCTACCCAACTGTGATGAATTCGCCTCCTTCTTCACTTCAAAAACAGAATCCATAAAAACAGACCTACTCAAGGACCTCTTATCCCTCTCGGACATGCAAAAGAACTCATCACTGCCCCCTGCAGGTGCCCAAGCTTACTACTCTACAAAATTCAACCTCAAAAACAACGCAACTTGGTCCTACTTCAACACTTACAGTGAAGACACCATACTAAAAACGCTAACCGCCCTGAAACCTTCCAACCACTTCACAGACCCACTCCCGGCTAACTACTTAAAAGACTTAATTCCTCTATTACTACCTCTCTGGACCAAGATCATAAATACCTCCCTCCTTCAAGGATCCATTCCAGACATCCTGAAAACAGGACAGGTGTCGCCTATCCGAAAGAAACCAACAGCGGACCCTTCGGACCCAAATAACTATCGTCCGATATCTAACATACCTATGCTAGCCAAACTCTTGGAAAAATGTGTTAACATGCAGCTGAACAGACACATCGTACAATTCAACCTGCTTAACCAATTTCAATCAGGCTTCCGGGCAGGTCACAGTACCGAATCAGCCATGACACACATAATTGACGACGCTCTAAAAATCCTGGACCAAAACGAAGCCTGTTTACTAATCTTACTCTACCTGTCATCAGCATTTGACACCGTCAAACATGGCAACTTGCTAGAGCTCCTGAAACACAGAATGGGATTGTCTGGAGCTGTATTTAACTGGTTCGCCTCCTTCCTCCAAAATAGATCTCAAAGATTCAAGGTCAATCAATCCCTGTCCAACCCCATGCCAGTCACGTTAGGAGTTCCGCAAGGCTCCTCCCTCTCACCCACTCTTTTCAACCTTTTCATGGAACCACTCACCGAACTTCTCAGTCTCTCCAAGATTCACTTCCATATGTACGCAGACGAAACCCAAATCTACATCAAGATCCACTCACTTGAAGACATCAAATCGCTCAACACAACTCTACAAAAAACCCAAACATGGCTGGCCGAAAACCACTTGAAACTAAACTCCCTCAAAACGGAGTTCCTCTTAATCGCTCCCCTAACAAAGCATCCACTATCCTGGACTGGATGAAGCACTTAACAGCTCTCAAAGGACAACCTCTCATTGTCGAATCAGCGAAATCGCTAGGTGTGACTCTGGACAGTAACCTAAAGATGCAAAAGCATATCAGCGCTTCCACAAAAGGAGCTAACTTCCACATGAAGACCCTGCAAAAACTGAAACCCTTCCTGCCAGCTTACGATTTCAAACAAGCAGTTCAAGCCCTAGTAATCCCAAGAGTGGAATATGGGGCTGTAACCTTATGCGGCCTCCCAAGGTCGTCGACAGCCCCGCTAAGAGCCGCTATCAACTCAGCAGCGAGATTCATCACGGGCTCAAAGAGAACCTCTCACATCTCTCCAGACCTTAGAGCTCTCAACTGGCTACCGTTTGAAGCTAGAATCCATCTGAAAATCGCTTGTATGACGCACAAGGCCCTACACCACAATTCTCCACACTACCTAGCTCAGAAACTGGTGCTCTCTGCGGGCAATAGAGCCTCCAGGAGTGCCAAGACTCTTCTACTGAAACCACAACGATTTGCCAAGAAAAAAACCTATAACCGATCCTTCTCTGGTATGGCTCCCAGGATCTGGAATGCTTTGCCCACTGAAACAAGACTGAACCCTTCCACTGCCTCCTTCAAAAAAGAAGTGAAAGCGATTCTCATGGCTAAATTCACGTGAATTTACTGACTTAGTACTGTATTTTAATTACTAGTTCTGTTTTTTAAGCTCCATATTTTAATCGCTAGTTTTTTTTTTACCTTTCTGAATATCGTTTATCTGAATCACTTATAACTGTGTTTGCTATGCCTACTCTTGTTTC